>DWCF01004561.1:0-16094 GCA_018230265.1 Delias oraia | reverse complement strand
TGTTATGTGTCATTTTTGCAATCAATTGTGCACAATAACTAGAGATTGATAAAATATTTAAACTTTGAAACAAGTACAACTTTACTTTGTAAGAGGGGCTTAATATTTCTACTTACATAGGCCTCCCCCAAAGACGCCCACCTATTGCGATCTTGAGCGATCTGGATCCCGCGGTAGCTCCCGACCTTCATGAGATCGTCTTTCCATCGCGTGGCGCGCTTATGCATTTGTATAATTGTGATGAATTCTTTCAAATATATAACTATAAAGAAAAATGTATTAATTGAATTTTTATTTTTTCAGCACCTGGTAAATATATTCATTTATATAAAATATGTATAAAATGTATGCTTTTAAAATATCGTAAGAAGTTTCTAGTTTCTACATATATAAGACCATTATACTTAATGTATAATTGTTTAAGCTGTGGTAATACCGGAAGTGGTGAAATTGTCTGCTCCGAAGATTGGTGAACAGTTCCAGCAAGAGGTGCATTTCTCCTGCGGCGATTGCTCTGTGGAAAAAGTATACAGTCTTTTTTAATTTTTTCTATTCTATAGCGGACAACGGAGCATGTGGGTCTCCTACATGGAAAGAGAATACCGCCACCCATGAACAACTGCGCCATATTCCGCGAATTGGCATATTACTTTATACGCCAGTTAAGCGGCTTTTTTAAGGGCCTCCGATATCGTCACTCACTCTGCGAAACACAGTACAAGTACCGTTTCACAATGAATATTCTGTGAGCCCGTGGTATCATTTCGGACGAGTTGGCCCAATTAATGCGTCAGCATGGCTCTCCCGTGGGTAAAAAAAATCCTACGAACACATTTCTCTCAGCAAGATAGATAACATATTTTCTTTTTATTATTTCTTTATAAATATTTGTGCTTGTCAATGCTTCATGCTATACGTAAAATTAATTTTTCGTGGCTTTCAACAATATTACCACATATAAAATTCTCGTGTCACAATGTTAGTTGTCGTACTACTGTGAATCGGCTTGAACTATTATTATGAAATGTTATGTTTAAATATTTATTGTTAAATGATGAAAAGAATGATAAGCGACGAGCCGGCCAAATTAGGACGTCCGCATGTGTTTCAGCATGGCTCTCCCACGGGTACGAGAGTATAAGACACTCACCCAGCCCTTGTCAAGCACTTTCAGAGACCGATTAAATTATAATAAATAATTTTCTGGACCGGGATTCGAACCCGGTACCTCTCGCTTCATGGTACACATATTAAACCACTTCTATCACAGCTAGGTGGTTCTCAAAAATGTCAAGTTTTTCAATGAACACGTTGGCCTGTTATGCTTTGAAAAAGTTAAATTTTGTTAAAAGTTAAAAATACATCTTTGGCCTACGATACGTATTATACTGATTGCTGTAGTTAACTCACTCGTAAACTGTACTTTCTCTTCGTGAAATGTATGTTGTAAATGTTTCCAGGTTTTCGTCAATGGTATACCGTTAGAATCTTCATTCAGACGTAATTCGATTGGCTCCGTTGCTATATTTACGGTAAGAACAACTTTTTACTTCGCTCCCAAATATTATTGTATCTGGGATTTATAAAACTACCCCTATGTGGAATCATTTGCCTGCTGAGGTATTTCCATAGCAATATAAGTTGGGACCTTCAGAAAAGAGCTACCTACATATAAAAAAAGAGTACCTATAAAAGTGTAATAAAAAAAAGAGTACTCTTAAAAGAGTACCTATCCTTAAACGGCCTACAACGCACCCGCGGCCCTGCAAGCCCCAAGTAAGCCTCTCGCTCGTTTGCCATCCTATCCATAAGTAAAATTAAAAAATAAATTGTAAAAGACCAGCGCAATTTGATAAAAAAGCTTTATGTCCTTTCATTATATATATGGTCTTCTATTATTTACGTAATCTTTTATTTAGCATTTTTTAACTCTTTTACATTTGGTGATATGTGGTGAGATTTGAGACTATCCATCCATTATAATTTTATAAGTAGACACATAGTGTAATTTTAATTTATATACATATGATTGAGCGGGATCCGGCTCCTTTTCTTAAAATTTAATAGTCCTCAACATTATGTACAAATTTGGTTGAATAAAAATGTTTTAGATTTTCTTTAATTCTGTTTTTTTTTTAAATTGGTGGCTAACGAGCAGGAGCCTCACTTAGGGTAAGCGGTCCTCCACCCATCGACACCCCAAGCCCTTGCAGAACCGCGGGTGCGATGTCGGCCTTTAAGGGATGTGTACGCTCGTTTCAAGTTGTAATAGTTTGGAAACACCCCCGTTGACAGCTGATTCCACAGAGAAGTGGTGCGCAGCACAAAATGCCTTAAAAACGCTCAGTTCTGGAACGACAAACATTTAAGTGAAAGCGATAAAACTTTGCAGTCTCCCTCGATTTTTGTCAAAATTCTATGATATTAGGTATTAAATCCTGTCTGAATTATATTTATTAGGAATATTTCTGGCGGTTGTTAAAATGATTTTAAAAAATATTTTCTTAAGGCAACGTCTACAGAGATAACAATCAGCATAACAGAATACAATCCGACATATGAAGGCGTGTATCAAGCGGTCTTCGCATCAGGCCCTGATGCTGTCACAAAGACCATAATGGAGATACGGTCTGTATATATTTATCAAATTTACGCTCCTGGATACTAGTCCATTAGTTTTTCATTTTTTCACCCTTTTAGGCTTACAGAGAAATTTGATCGCAATTAATCACAATTCACTGATGTAAATCACTTTTCTTTTACTATGCACCCGTGGGAGAGCCATGCTGAAGTACTAATATGGCCGGCTCGTCTGAAGTGATACCACGGGCTCACAGAATACTCAGCGTGAAACGGTCCATATGCTGTGTTTCGCAGAGTGAGTGAGGATAACGGAGTAACGTAGAAAATCCACAAAACATCCAATGCGCGGATTGTGGCTCGGTTGTTCATGGGCGGCGTTGTTCTCTTTCCATATAGGAGACTATACCATAAAAATCCCCCTTTTAGGATGGAACTTATATTTCTAATTTATAGAGAAATTTGACCACAATTAATCACGATTCACTGATATAAATCACTTTGCTTTTATTATGTATTTTATACATAAAACATAAAATTACTCAGTTTTAGAAAAAAATATAATACAATAGATACATTTGTTTATAACAACAAAGTTACATGTACATTATTTTTTTTATTATTATATATTTACATTAATTAAATATATTTATTTGTTCTACACAAAGTTGGAAACAGTTAGGAGTTTGAACAACTCCTTCTGCCATTGTTTCAGTCTGCACTAAAATATTGCGGTGGCATTTGCATTACTTACCAACTTGGGCAGTCTGCCGAAGAACGTGGGGCCCATAATATAAACCGATATGTATATAAAAAATGAAGGCTCTTTTTTGGCTTCTATGACTACCGATCACAATTTTGCCACTGTTAAGCTTGGTATCGACTTTTCAAAAGGTCGGACATTGGATCGCATCGATACCTAGCTTCAGTATAATAATATTTACGTAAATAACGAGAAGGGATTTTTTTTAGTCTATAGCGGACAACGGAGAAGGTTTGTTTCCTAAATGGAAAGATAACACCGTCGCCCATGAACAACCGCCCCATAGTGCGGACTATGGGCGGTTCATGCGCGGGCATTGGTTGTGTAATGCCGGCTATTTACGCCGCTAAAGTGTCATTTTTAAGGGACTGCGATATCTCACTCTGCAAAACACAGTACAAATACTGTTTTACGCTATTTATTCTGTGCGCCCTTGGTATATTTTCGAATGAGCCGCCCCAATTAGTGCGTGAGCATATGCTTTAGCAGGCTCTCCCACGGGTACAGATGGGAATCGAGGAAAAAGCGATATAACTTATAAACATGAACCAACATTTTAACCAATGACAAACATATTATAGAGTGAACACTATAAGTATGAATAAGTCTCATAATGATAATAATTATTTATTAATTCATTTTATAGTTTAGTTTCGTTTATTTTTCTTCTTTTATTATTTGTTTTTTTGCCCTTTGTTTATTTATCAAGCACGAAGGTCGATGTTGCCATGGCGACAATAAACCAGAGATATAATTGTTATATAGATATATAACATATCTTCATAGGTTATTTATATATGTATATTATTATTATTAATATTATAATATATATATAACCTATAAAGATAATGTACCTTGATGTCAACTGTCAATCACAGATAATATTATGTCAAACTGGCACATAACAAAAAAAAAAAGCCAATATCGGCAAAAAATATAATGAATTATTTAACTTAAAATTTAATTGCCATACTTAATCTTAGTTTGTTTTAAATATTCAGAGACGACGAAGATACAAAGCAAGCGGAAGGTAACTATTTATATTCTTTTAAATACCAACTTGAACAAATATAATATTTTGTTAAATCTTTTCAGCTGAACCGGGCGAAGCGTCAACAAGTAATAATATTTTATATTAATTAATAGTTTACGTATTATTAAATACTTTTGGTTGAGCTTTTCAAGGATTTCTTTCCTTATATTTATTTTAATTGTTGTGACGGGGTCTTTTGTAGGATAAAAATATCACAGATTTCACTTTATTAATTTCGTGCGGGTGAAACGGTAACTCACAATGAAAGTAAACAATTACAATTTTGAATCAATCAAAAAACAAGATTCAATAAAGAATTTTTTTTTCAATCCACAAAAATGTAACATACGACAATAATAAATTATATATTCCGATAAAATTACAAAACTCTTAGAGAAATTATGACCATTACAAAAATAACATTTTTACCATATGTGGGTTTGACGTCTGGTTGTAGATTTCGTTTGACATAAAATAATTTAATAGTTTTGATGTGCTAACCCAAAATCGTGTTTTTCGATTGACGTAATTGAAGTCAATTGATTGAATAATTATGTATGTACTTTATTTGTGACAATTACGAGATCCTTAACAACAATTTACGTTGTGTAACTTCAATATTTTTATAAGTAATTACTAATTAAGAATAACGCGGCCCGTCTTCGTGATTTAATTATTATTACTATCATGGGAGTACATATAATTGGTATTAATACCTGTTCTTGTGTAATTCCTCCTCGAGCTTTTACCTCTGTAGTCGATTTTGTGCCTTTGATGTCTTTTCGTTTGTTTTTATGATTTAGCAGACATCGGAGCAGGTGGGCCTCCTATATGGTATGAAAACACCGCCATCCATGGACAACCGTGCTACAGTCTGTGCATTGGTTGTGTTGCCGGCATTTTACACTGCTTAAGCGGCACTTTTAAGGGCATCCGTTATCCGCAATCACTCTGAGAATCACAGTAGAAGTACTGTTTCAAGTACAATTACCGTTTCACGCTGAATATTCTCTGTCAGGCCGTTGTTCTCTGTCAGGAGAGAAATCCTGATGCATTAATTAGACCGGCTCGTCCGAAGTGATATGATAGGCTCACAACACAAGCGTAAATCAGTAATTATACTGTTCTTCGCTGAGTAAATGAGGATATCGGAGGCCCTTGAAATCATACCGTTATAAATTTAAGCCGGCAATACAACCAAAGCACGGGTTGTGGCGAGATTGTTCACGGGCAGCGGTGTTATCTTTTCGTATAGGAGACCCGCCTGCGCCATTGTCCGCTATATCATAAATTCCTACTCCATCTAAAAGTGTTATTTATAATCAACTTTCCAACCTCTCATACTTATTTTTGCCAATGATATTTTTCTGGTTCCACAGCGGATACATTATCCGATGCCGGTGATACAGCAACTGATACAACAGCTGGTTCGGCTGCAGATTCTTCATCTGGAACTGATGCAAATGGATCTGGAAATAATTCAAATGCAGCTGCAACCGCTGCAGCTGCAGCTGCAACACCTGCAGCTGCAGCTGCAACACCTGCAACCGCTGCGTAGGAACGGTACAAACTGATACGTGACAAGCAGACCATTCAAAACGAGACTCGGTCTTTTTAAATTTGATGATTATAGATCATTTTTAACTAGCATTTGTTTTATTTTAACGTTTTTAACTTAATACTATAAATCCAAAAACCAGCAAGCGCAGCGTGGTAATTCCACACACAAGGTGGACAGACGACCTTATAAAGGTCGCCGGAAGACGCTGGATGCAGGTCGCCTACGACAGGTATGCATGGAGTTCCGAAGGGGTGATCTATGTCCAGCTGTGGCGTCCTACGTCATACAGCTGAAATGATGACGACTATAAATCCCTTATACTTTAAATTACTTCTTTTTTTATTGTTCTGTCTCGTTTTTGCCACAACAAATGCACGTAAGCGAGAGAGTGACGGAATATTTAAGATATTGTTTTTAGTAAATAACGTTTATTTGCAAGGAGGTTAGTGTAAACTAATATTTATAATTCCTATTTAATTATTACTTGAATTAATAAGAGCAAATGGCACATTGCTCAAATTCAAATTTTAATAACAAATATCAAAATTTATTTGCGATATGATTAAAGTAACTTCACTCTAATTCGTTAATCCCAATTATTTTATAATTCAAAGGAGCGAAATACATCTCCATTGGGCTTACCACAGACGATAAAAAGGAAAACACGTCTATTTAGGTTTGTAAACAGTTATGGGCCGGTTTAAAATGGCGAATTATCAAGTACATGCTAAAATGCGTTGGTCCCGTTAACTTTGAAAATACTATCTCCTAGTCTCATCATCATCATCATCAGCCTATTCAAGTCCACTGCTGGACATAGGCCTAGTTTATTTATCTTTTATATGCCTTTTTCAATTATATATTCGAATTTGAATATCGTTCAGTGTGAAATAGTACTTGTACTGTGTTTTGCTGAGTGAGTGAGGATGTCGGAAGCCTTTGGAATTATATCGACTAATCGGCGTAAAAGGCCGGCAACACAAAAGCACGTATTGTGGCGCGGTTGTGCATTGTCGGCGGTGATGTCTCCCTATAGAGGAGAATTTTCGCTTGCTTTATCGCTCGCTATACCATAAAAATCTTTAAAGAGCATTAACTAACAATTAATGCGTACCGAATTATTTATATAATTAATCTACAATTAACAAAATACAAAAGACAGACAAAGCGATTTAGAGACAGAATCACGAAACAGCAGCTTAAAACTTGAAATAAAATAAATTTCTGAGGTCATAAGTAATTAAATAAGACATAATAAGATAAGTAATAATAGTGACTAGTAAAAATTTATATTTTCTTTCTATTTGTCTCAAATTAAATTTAATATTTTATACATAATAAATATCTGAGAGCTTCGTGGCTAAGTACTTTAATATGTTTACCACGAAGCGAGAGATAGCTAACATTAAATATATATGTTATACAATCAAATTGATAATAATATTTTTGAAATTAAAAGCGTTTAAAGTGATTAGCATTTAAAATGGCATGACTAACTTAGACTAACACGTTAATTAGCTTAATTAGCTATTAAAATAATTAATATTGCATTCTTAAAATCGTAAAGTTCATTGCTATATCAATAAACATACTTTCACATTAGTCGTGCAAAGTAAAAACTTTTTGCTCAGTGCGTTCTTTAGTTTTATGGCGAATGGCCGCGTTGTTATCACAGCAAAAAAAATATCAGCCGTTAGCGGGAATTTAGATTTTAGTGACATTTGGTTGGACAGTTATGTTTAGTGCTCGCATTTCGTCGATTTGATTTTGTTTTTCGTAAGTTTTTTTATATATAACAGTTCATAGTAACTACAGCTTGACGCTTACAATATACCAATCATTTGTTGTTATTATTGGCTTCCGTTATTATGAATTTGTTTAGTATAATTTATTTTTTAACATGGTCCTATCTCAAAACATCGCGTTTCACTGAATAGTTTTTCATACATTTTGATAGACATGGTAGTAAAATCGAATTTGTAGTAAAATTGCTTTAATTTTCATTATTTTTAATACCACGTTACCCTCTTTTGTCCGTAAGTAATAATAACATACAAAAAAGAGACAAATACTATAAAATATAATTATAAATTCATAAAAAAATATGCTAGCGGATTAGGCTTCAACGAGACTCAACCACAGAGATTTATTTTTACTTTAGAAGCATTTCATATCAGGTTTAAGTGGCACTTAAACGATGCTAATTGTAGTCAATCATCTCGGAATCCATTACAAAATAAAAAGCTGTCACTTTAAATAGTTAATCCTTCTTTTTTTTCAATGAGTTTCTTCATATATTGGACAAGAAATCTTTAATTTATGATAGAGATCTACAGAGTTTTTATATGTAGGTTCTATTTTTGTGCATTTTATAATATATTTGCTTATTCTGAACTAAAGGAAAAGTTATTTCAATTGCTCTCTTGCCTTTTTTTCAAACAATTATGAATTTATGAAGTGATATCATGCTTATACAAACCAAAGGTTTACAAATATTGGCAAATACTAAATCTAAAAGTTTATCAAATTTCTCAATTCGATTTAATTAAATAATAGTGACTCATATATTTTAAATTAAATCACAATACGGCCACGACCTGACGCATATAAATTAGCATTTACAATTATAATTACATTAACTTTAAGTTAAGGTCGAGTTAAGTGCGTAGACGAGTGGTAAGAATTGGATGGGTTACCGAAAAAAGCATTCTATTAAATTGTATAGTATTCCTTACATATGAAATCGGCGCCATGTCGTACTGGCTACTTTGACCTCTTTGGTTAGGACCTACAATTTCAATTTTATGTATCCATTTACAAATATGTTTGAGTTTTAAAACCCGTATGAACTGTTTTCTCTACTTTGGTTTTTCTTTGTGTCATACTGTTTACAAAATGGAAAACTTGAAATAACGCATTATCTACGAAGTGCAAGTTCCACCATGACACCAGTACTCCAGAAACGTCTCAATGGTTTAAACGGTTTATATGGCGGTTGTATCATTAAAGAAAACACTGCGTTTTTGTTACTGTTATGATATGGTTCTGAAGATTTTGACAAGCCTTAGGATGACCGGAGACCAAAGTCGATAATGAATAATTAAAGGCTTTTGTGGAAGTGAATCCATCGTAAGACACTTAAGAATTAGCTACAAGATGTTACTGATGTAACTGTTTTAACTTGAAACCTATTGGGAAATTGAAAAAGCTTAAAAATCAGGTACCTCATGAATTACATTAGTCAGACGGTACAGTTATGAAGGCATTGATAACGAAATCATTAAATTGGTGGCAAAAGTGCATAAATAGCAATGATACATACTTTAATTAAATAAGGGTAATATATTTAAATAAAAAACTTGATGTTTCTTCGCTACTAAACACACATTTTATATATAAGGATTTTTTAATGTGCACAATTGATAAGTAAATTGATTTTAAAAGCAAATATATAATACTTATAAATATATTGATATGCCCTATATATCAGTTTTTCGTTCGGTTTTCTTATACTAAATATTATTAATACTGTTTTGAAAAAAAAACTTATAATTTATTTATTTATTATATAAATTAATTTATTTTTATAATCTTATACATATAGTAATAAAATATACCAAAAAATCCATTTGGCTTACTATTATTAATTTTAATTTATTTTTAAATTAAATATTTTTCTAATTATTCTGGATTATACAAAATCGTTAAGACTTCGTACCATTTATATATTATGTTCTTAGTAATGGCAAATGTACCTAAACATTTTGAGCCAATGAAAGATATTAAAGTAATAAATTAGATAACATTATCTAACTCAAACTTAAAGGATACTTTTTCTTCTGAAATAGTTAGGGCTGTCACAAATTCCTATTTATAAATTATTTCCAATAAGACGTACTTTATTGCTAAGTTTTCAAGCTTAAAATCAGTTTCTTAAGAAGATAAAACATTAATTTTAATAGAGACCTAATATTTGTTTAAATTAATATTTACAAGTGATTTAATTTACACATAATTTCAGAAATATGTATCAAATTAATTAAATATAGCCACAGTTGAGGTAAAATCCTATAAGTTTAAATGTTTTAGATAGCCAATACAAAATACAAAGAATATCAATTTATATGAATAATTAATACGACATACGCAAACCAGCACGTCTTACAATTACGTATGGACTCTTAATAGTTTAGAAGTTCAATTTAAAGAAACTTATTTATAGGTCATATTATTATGTTTTCTATGGAATAATAAAGTAATTAAAACTTCTGTGATGTAGGTATCTATTGAATAGCTGCAATGCATAAAGTTATTTCTAATTATATACAATTATATTAATTTCTGATTAATAATTCATACAATTTAATTCAATACATTTTTTCTATATACATATTGCTTTAGGATGTGATATATTTGAATTTCTTTCGTATAGAAGCTTAAAAGTTATGATTTATGTCACAGCCCTATCAAAAATTTTGTCGTAAATGTGTCAAATGTCATTTCTTTAGCGCCATATTCTTTAACAGTTATAAATCATAATAGATAAATAATTATTTTATCTTATGAAAAGGTCACATATTGGTTCTGATTAGATAAAATTCCTTTATCTAAAAAATCTTTTTAACTCTCATAAAAAGTTTAAATTAAAAATAAATAAAAATAAATGAAAATTGATAAAAATTTGGACTTTTACAATAGATAGCAAATATTTTTACTAATTATATTGCGAGGATATTGTAGGTACTTAAAAGAGAGTTGTTCTCTTACCATAGCGTAGACCCATGTCCTCCGTTGTCCGCTATACTAAAAAAAAATACCTTTTTAGCTTGATCTGTTTGTAGACAAATATTTGTCTAAATATTCGTACAAATTTCAATTTGTATTTCCATAAAACTATGACCATGTTCTAACTTGATTATTTGTGGTAATTTTCGTAAATATATGTAATATGACTGTCAAATATCTGAAAGTTAGTTACAGAAATCATAAAATTTGATAAAATATTCCTATATTGAGGAATGAAGTGGTAAACAATTGTTACACGTATTATTAAGTAAGAACCGTTGGAATTTACTTTAGTAGCATCAAACGAATGTCCGGAAGAAAACAAAGTTTATGGAGCGTGGAGATATCTTTAAACATATCTCTTAACCGTCCCATGTAGGTAAGTGATACTTGTGCACTTCTATGTAGCATTTAACTTTTGTGAAATATAAAAGAATATACATTTGGCCTTAAATATTTAATAGAAGAACTAGAAACTATTGTAACAATATTTGATTGATTTTGATGCACTCAACTTTCAAGTTTGAAGCATAAGTTTGTTGGTAGAATATAAGCCGTGGGAGAGCCACGCTGAAGCATATGCTGACGCACAAATTCGGCCGGCTCATGGGCTCACATAAAACGAGAAATTACTGTAGTTGTATTATGTATCGCAGAGTGAGTGAGGATATCGGAGGCCCTTAAAAATGCCGCTTAAGCGACATAAAAAGCCGGCACCACAACCAACGCGCGGACTGTAGCGCAGTTGTTCACGGGCAAGTGTTCTCGTACCATACAGGAGACCCACCTGATTCGTTGTCCGCTATAGTATTAAAAAAAATCCTAAACAAAACATCTCATACTCGCATTAATACACTAATAATTCTATTTGAAATAATGATATAATATTTACAATATATCTATTACATACTAAAAAACCTTTGGGGTGCGTACCCAAATTTATCTACCTAAGTTAATTAATCATTGTTTACGACAGCTGAATATGGCAGTTAAGTTATCTATGGTCGCAACTAAAAGTGATATTTATACAAGCAATCCACTCTCGGCTATAAAATTATAATAATCTTCAGTCTATACAACAAAAGGAACGAGAGTATAAGGTTCATAGATTTCATATTTTTGCCTTTAAATGACCTTTTTTCCATTTAGAATCTCATTTAAGTGAAGTCAGTTGTAATAGAAAAGGGCTACTGTTCCACACTCCCACGCAATCAAAACGTCATGCTCGCTTGGTTGTAACCCAATTGCGTGGAAAGAAATGCATATTACATTTAACCGACCGTTGCACCATAGACATTGCAAAGGAATCGATTTTACCATTTATATACTAAGTTATGTTTACGTACTTTATTTATTGTTTTAATATTTCTACTTATAAATTATATTTTTATACGGGTTCTGTTCCGTTATACGTTTCAAAATGCGCTAACGTACTATGGAATAACATGGATACTTTTTGACACTATGAGTGTAAATTAAATGTAATCTTACAACTGCATTATTGTCAGTTTCATTTAAAAAATTATTTCAGTGTACTCTAATGTCCTTGAATGGATTCCTTTAAAGGTTTTTATATAAGTATTCGTATTATTTAATAATATTATTAATCTAATTAGTATGACTTTATATTTATTTATTTATGATTAAACTACCTAGTACGTAATCTTTTTTAATAATTTGATTAGATTTTTGAAAAATCTTTTCCTTGTATTGTAAATGTTGCTAAAGTTTTATCTCGTTTTTGCGATAGCAAAAGAACTTTAGCAACGAAAATTCATTCTAAGCTTCAAGTAAAGCCAGCTTTAGTAAAGGCGTTATTAATTTGTATTCAAGAGTTGTTATGAATTTGGAGTTTATAATCCGATCATGATTTAATCAGGAAATATTTACTTTCCAATAGGCTATATTTTTTTTAAAGTGACCTATCACTAAATAAATAAAATTTTATTAACATTATCGACCTAAATGGAATTTCCAAACTATGAATATAAGAATGGATAAATTCTATTCATGCTTTCCATAATGATCAATATTTTTCCAGGAAATGTTGAATTACGAGTACGAGAAACGTGTTAAAACCGCACGTGACACGCCAGTTCGATCGCACGAGTACTACGCGCGCCGACCTCTGCCTCCGCGACCTGAATGTGACACTTTGCCTGCTAAGACCAGTGTAAGATAATTCAAAATCGTTAAGCTAAAAATACTCTACAAAATCCTTGATTGTATAGATCGGTTCGGTTCGTTCGGAGTGATAACACGGGCTCAGAGAATACCATCATGTTCTGTGTTTTGATGTCATGCTGACGCACTAAATAAATTAAAAAAAATTAAAATCGAATGAGCTGGCCCAATTAGTGCGTCAGCATGTTTCTCCCACGGGTACATATTATTAAAATGTGTAAGAGATCCACTAATTTAGCCACATTCGTCGATAGTAAAATATTTATATTGAATTTCGCTGATTGTAAGAATATCGGAGGCCCATCAAATTTCGCCTGCTCCTTAAGCGACGCAAAATAAGCCGGCAACACAACTAAAGCGATAATTAGTCCCCGTTGTATACTATAATAACAAATTATATATGTGTATTAATTTTATTTTATAACGTTCCCATATTTCTTTTAATTTTTCTGAAAATGTGATTCGCGAAAAGCGTGGGAAACCGTTTCAACAAAGCTTCGCTTGCAAATTACCTCCTTTGTCGTGAAACATATAATTTACTAGAGAAAGTTACGTTTAGTTGTCAACGCAAATAGCACTTCCTTCGAAACTATTGTAACATGTGTGGGTTGTAATTCCGATAAATTGTAACCTAAATCCGAATACAATGGAAAAATATGACAGTATTTTTTAAATTTAAATCTGAGCCCGTCTTTTGCGATAATTCCTGGATGAGTAAATGCGATAATGGAATACCTGTAAGGTTTTTTAATGTTGTGTGTTGGGACCGCGCTAAAAACCGCCTCAACCGGAAACGGAGACGAGGACCGATATATTATGTCACAAAGCCCGTCCCGGTGAGCTTTCGACCGGTCGCTCAGGTGGCCAACATTCCCGCGACGGCCCACGCCGAAGTTCTTGTCTCGCAAGAGAGGCTCTTGCGCTAATCGCGGCACAGACTCTCGGTGACCCAAAGTCCGCGAGAAGCTGTAAAGGCCTTATGCCTACAGCTCTAGTCATTACAAAAACGACGAACTCACAGGACCTTGCAACATACACTGCGGTTATTTCTACACCTTTCCTATGTGACAAAAAAAATTAAATTTACATAATTTTGATACAAAATATTATATAGCGTATAATGGAGCCGGCGGGTTTTCTATTTGGTGACAATCGGCTCTTTAGTTGTGTTGTCGGCTTTTTATACAGATTGAACAGTTTAATGTCCTCCGATATTATTTACTCAGCGAAACAGTACAAGTACTGTTTCAGTTTAAGTTCTGATATTCTATTAGTCCGTGTACCACTTCATACAAGAAAGCATAATTAGTGCATCAGCACGTCTTTCCTTTAGTTAAAAAAATATTTAGAGCCTCGTAGCTTAATGGTTTTAAAAGTGTACCATGAAGCGAGAGGTATTGGGTTCGAATCCCGTTCCAGATAATTATAATTTAATTTATAATTTTTTCGGTCTCTGGAAGGGCTTAACAGTGCCCGAGCCAGTGTCTTAATATTATCGCACCCGTGAGAGAGCTTTGCTGACGCACTAATTGAGCCGGCTCGTCCAAAGATACCACAGGCTCACAGAATACTTAGCGTGAAACGGTACTTGTAAAGTGTTTCGCAGAGTGACTGATATCGGAGGCCCTTAAAATTGTCGCTTAAGCGGCTTAACAAACCGGTAACACAACGTGGCGCGGTTGTTCATGAGCGGCGGTGCTCTTGCAATCATTTTTATGTAAAAAAACACTTAAATCCTTCAATATTATTGTTTTGATTTATTTTATTGATTATAGGTGCCTTTAAAAGTATGGATTATAGCCGGTGCGTCATGTTTTGCTGTATGCGCGATACTTGTGCTAGCAACTGTTGTTATCACGCGATGGGGAACCGCTGAATCATATACTACTCGAGAGATATATGAAGCACCTGTAAGTGAATATATAATTTATTTTAATTCAAATAATTTTCACCCGTGAGAGAGCCATGCTGAAGCAAATGCGGACGCACTAATTGTACGCAGCGGTGGTTGTCCATTGCCGGTTCGTCCACGGGCTTACAGAATGCTCAAACTGAAACGATACTTGTACTGTGTTTTTTTGAGTAATTGTGGATATCGGAGGCCTTTGAAAATGCCGTTTAAGCGGCGTAAAAATCCGGCAATGCGTGAACTGTGGCGCGGTTGTCCATGGGCGACGGTATTATTTTACCATATAGTAGACCCACCTACTCCGCTGTCCGCTATACTATAAAAATAAAATAAAATATAAGTTGTCCATGGGTGGCGGTTATAACTTCCCATAGACAAGATTCACCCGCTAAACAATAAAGTAAACTTTAATAGACGAAGATTTAAAAAAATGTTTTTTTTTTTCAGGAAATCTACCCATTCCCCTACCAATCAGCACCCACTGAATCAACAGACGATTTGAATTATCCAATTTTAGAAAAAGTGTCGAAGTTTAAAAACATCGTTGGAAATCGTAAAACTGACTTGGCATCCAAACCCCAAATCCATCCAATACACGACACGTCATTACACCATCCGGAGAAAAAAATCGAAAAAAAGGATAAACCGAAAGCAATACCAGAATTCAAGCCAACATTACCGGACATTTTTACAAACAGACATATGAAATTGTCCAACGATGATTTTACGTATGAAGACTATTACAATGATGAAAATTTATATGATGATTATGTGCAGAGTAATACTATGACCAATTACTTGATAGAAAAGGTACAAGAACTTTACGAATGGATTAATTCTGATCCGAAACTCGTCAAAAAGGGTAACAGCAACTTTGGGGAGATTCTGAAAGCACTCAACGACAGTTTGATTGAAGGTAACGTAACGATTGTAATGAAGAAATTGCGGGATGTATATTTCGGTGACAATTACACGGTAGCTGGCAAGGGTGTAAGTGGCAAACCGATTCTAACAAATAGCACCAGTCTACTGTCATTCGGTATTTTGACGTTGGACGTCTTGCTGTTGCATAATATACAACTGATGGCTTGGGAGAACCAGGTTAGTGTTACCAGTTTATAGACCAAGGTAGATATTAACAGAAATTGAAATATTTGACAACTGAGCGTTGTTTTAGTGATTTTGTTTCGCGCACTACCACTCAGTTGAGTCAGGTTTTTCAAAAATCAATAGGATTTGGGGACCTTCAAAATAAATACAGTGTCAATGGGCGGCCTAC
>DWCF01004560.1:0-16098 GCA_018230265.1 Delias oraia | reverse complement strand
AGTCTTGAAATTACCTATTAGACTATTGATATTTATTAAAGTTTACTTCAGATCTTAGAAAAACCTATCAGAATAGGTACGTTTTGAGGTTGAATTAGCATAGCCATTGCAAAGACCAACCAGATTTATAAAATATGTCGAAAGATTCAATAAGAAATTCCAAAAATCACTACCAACAAAAAATATGTGCAAGACGCTAGTCTTGCAGGTTTAATCTTGTTCTTGCTCAAGTCTTACGCGGTCAGTCTTGGTTTTGCTAAAATTAGGCGGCCTTGGTCTTGATCTTGCATTTGGGCAACATTACTTCACATTTAATTATTTAATTTTTACAATACAATATCTTATGATGACAGCAATACAATCGATACAGTAGGCTATTAAAATTTATTTAATATTTGACAACATCAGAATTAATTTGCGATGGTATGGTTAAAAGTAGCTGCCATTCATATTTGAAAGAGCAGCATCCGAGACGGAAATGGACATTTTTAATTATTAATTATAATCCATTCCGGTGGCGAAATGATGTGACGACAGCAGGTACGTCTGATGTCACGTGACGTACTTAAAAATTAATCATCTTGAACTGAAATGACTACGCTGATTTTCGAATCTATTTCTTTAATCTTTAATAATTTTATCAAAATCTTTTAATTGTCATTTGTTTTTATTTTATTTCTTGAAGTCGTTTTAATGATATTGTAATGATAAATTATCAATACACAGTAACATATTTACTGATTAATTCTTTTTTCTTCCTTTTCTAACAGTATATTAATGAAAGAGACGAAAGCTGCTTAAATTATTTGAAATAAATTTATTCAAATTTGTTATTTGTTGGATGCATTTATTATCTCTGAATTAACTTTCAAATTTTACACATACAATCTTTAGATACTATAAAATTAATGTTTATTATATGAGAAGTAAAAAATGAATTAAAAAAATAAAAACTTTTTAGTGGATTACAATACCCATACGAAGCTAAAATTTATTAGTAGATATATTTATATATTACTAGATTTAATAATATTATTACACCGAGATCTAGATATAAAAAATAGGTATCTTTTTTTAAAAAAATGAAATCTACGTCTGCTTCTTAAGACAATGTTTTTAATATTTGTTTTTACATAACTTACGTTTCAGAAACATAAAAAACGTATAGAAAGTAAACAATGAAATAATAGTAATAGCCTTATTCTATTTGTGTTCTACGGCGTAGCTGCCGTAGCATACAGCTACTAAAACAGGATACACGGCATATTCTGAAGGTCTCACGAGTGTTCATCTAATTGGAGTCTGGTCTTTCAATAAATAACACTTTTGTTTACCCCATGCATATGAGTGAAAGGCACTCAATTGATATTTAGTTTTCTATAAATATTAATATCATTTCTTACATTGCATTGTTTTATTACATAAATTCACTAAGAAAGTAATATTTACTTAAAAATTATAATAACTCTCTAATATAAATATAGATGAAATTGTGTTTTTATGAGGTTATTTTTATATAATACGTTATTTTTATTCAAATTTACAATAGACAATTTACTAATGCTATTGCATTTCTGTCTATTAGAGCAAAATGCAGCTGCGCCAAATTGAAATTGCACGAACTCATTAGAAGCCTTCGTTCAAGACAGGGACAAATAGATTGGCTTGTGGTCATGTTCTGGCGTAAAAGGTTCCATTTCCTGTTTGTGGTAACTAATTCAGTTAAATGTTCTTTAATCTATTTCAACTATCTTAACTAAATTCGTATTTGTAGGATTTCTCATTAATTGCATTCTTTATTTTATTTTAAACGTTAATGAATATTAGTATTAATAAAAGGCATACATATGTGAATCATAAAACTATAGATAATCTTTCTAGAAAGAACATATAAACCTTCTTATACCTACCCAATAAGCTATACCTTTCCTAGTACCCGCTAATGCCTATGTAGGACGATAGCTAACCTAAACTTACGTGTATATTTTGGCCACACAATATTAAGTACTTTTGCTAACATTTTTATGGAAACGGTGGCTTACGATCAGGAAGCTCACCCAGGATAAACGGTTCTCCGCTCATGGACACCCTAGCTGTTGCAAGACCACGGTTGCTGCTGTCCTCTAAGTGATAGATACGCTCTTATTTTAAAGTTCACCAAGTTATGCTACTAACAAAGAATAGTTATTGAAAAAAATATTCAAATTCAGTAAGATTAGCTTCATATAATTTTAAATATTATTTATCACTTAATTCTATAAATGAATAACAAATAATTGAGTTTAATATGAACTATTCTCAGTTGGATAAATTACAAAATTTATTTTATAGTTGTATTTAAGTTCACGTTCAAAGTTTCTAAGCAAAAACAAAATTATAACAATCCCTGTGTCACCAATTTTCCTGGAGTTTAGAAACTGTTAATTAAAATAAACTCATGATTTATTACATACACTGACAATTTTTGCCGATGCAATATAAACCTTAGCGTTATACAATAACGGACAAAGCTTCATAAATCCTAAAAATGATTTTATAAATTAGAAGCTACCGTAAGTATCTTGCTTGGCAACAATTTGCCGCCTCAATTATTTGGTTTTAATTATTTAGTATAATTTATATTTATAGGTATACTTTTTTAATATATTTAATCATTGTATAATAATTAATACATTACTTGGAACGTGTTTTGTAATATGTTCTGCGTAAACAACTATTGGTTCAATTGAATGGTAATAGAATATTACCTGTCAAATTACCAATTAAGTAGGCGTATTGTTGGGCAATATCTACTTAAGAGTCACCGGATTTTAAGTACGTATAGATTCCAAGCAACATATATTCCTATAGTGAAATATCGGTACAGTTACTTGGCAACAATAGAACATATAAAAGTATTTTATTTAAATTTTAGTCCAAATTGGATGAAGATATATTTGCCACTGTAATGTAAATTAATAATTTATTAGTCGTTTATAAAATACAGCTGTTTTCGTCGTTAGAGTATATATTTTATTATATATTTACCATTTAGATGTAATTTAGTAAGTAGTAAAATAGTATAAAATGGTCTGAAAATCTATATGAATACCGTAAAAGAATTTTTTATCACGAAAGGCCTTGTGCTTGTTAAATATATAAGCACGGTTCGCTATCAGCGAGAGCACGCCAAGGTATCTCCACATAAATTCACGCTATAATCGTCCCTCGACCTGTCGTTTATTGAGGGATTGTGCCACGTCATGGATGGCCCATGTTACAAGTGCCCGTTATTCCATATACAAGGAGCATTTCCAAGTGGTTATTGACACTGCTTTCTCTTTAAATCTATTTAATTTTTATTTTTAATTTAGTTAATGGCCACATGTAAAGTTCACATGTAAACTTCTCGTTTTCTAATAATCGTATTACCAATGCATTGTAAAATTATTTACAATCACTTGTTATGTAATGTTAAAATGTTTTCTTAATTGTTTATAAATGTAAAAATCTTGTAGTGTTTTAAAAATGTTTGTTTTAATAAAAAATATGCAATTGCTAAAACGAATTATTTAATTGACAGGTATGTCAAAAGTCTGAATGCTAGCATACAGAATACTCAGCGTGAAATAGTAGTAGAATCGGCCCTTAAAATAGCCGTTTCAAAAAAAACCCGGCAACACAACCGATGCGCGAACTGTGGCATGGTTGTCAATGAGCGACGGTGTTCTTTTACTATATAGAAGATCCACCTGCTCCGTTGTCCGCTATACTATAAAAAAATTAGGTATTCTATAAACATAATGAAAAACATAAGCATCCTTTCAAAACTGTTTAAGAGAGGTAAAACCTAATCTAACTACAGATAAATATGTTATGAGTTAATGAATTCGATATTGTGAAAGAAATCATAAATATTAAATAATCGTTTTATAGACTAAATTATTAAGTCCGAATGAACGATTTCTTTTTTATTCATGACAAACTATTCTGTAAAATTATGTTACGAATATTACTAGATTTGGGAAGTGGCTAAAGCCTAAGCGTTGTACCGTGGTAACGCTTTACAGAAGTGAAGCTCGTCAGTGCGTGCGTTACGTGAACGGGCTTACGATGAATTTTTTTAACGTTCAAAGGTGTTAAATGTATGAACATTTTAAAGATGAGTCACGCCGCGTCTGTAATCCATAAAACGATGTTATTCTGCTGTTGAACGGCTATGAAAATATACACAATATATATATTTTTTATAGTATAGCGGACAACCGAGCAGGTGGGTCTCTTATATGGTAAGATATCACCGCCGCCTATGGACAACCGCGCCACAGTCCGCGCAGTGGTTGTGTTGCCGACTTTTTACGCCGCTTAAACGGCACTTTTAAGGGCCTCCGATATCCTCACTTACTCTGCGACATATAGTACAAGTACTGTTTCACGTTCAGTTTTCTGTGAGCCCATGGTATCAATTATATATAATATTAATTAAACAATCGGTGAAAATTAAATACTAAAAATGTTTTATGATACTTAATTAATTGTTCATATTTGTATAAAAATTATATATTTAAGTTAGTAATGGTCTGAAAACAGCCACTTACTTTTTGGGTTTTGTTATCAATATGAAATAGGTAGATGTTAGATTATATATGTACCTACGTACCTAACTTAAATCATTGTTCAGATTTGTATAATCTTTTGACATTTGAGTCAGTCGCTAATTTCACGTGCGAAATTTGGTTTTCAATTTGAAAGAAGTATTATTAAATACTATTTTCTTTTTTCTACATAAATCATGTCTTTATTAATATAAATAGAACTAACTTTCTTTTATACCTATAAGTGGTAGATCAGTAACAATAATTTTAAAAAGGCATCTTATTTTACATTAAAAGCTCCATAGGATTTATATTCTGCGGGTACTTCAGAGTACCCGAGAGGGCCATAAATAACCGCAGCCTCCCTTCTTCCCACTGTAAGGTTGGAGGGGAAGATAAAAGAACCCTCATATATCTTTTCGAAGTGCGGATGGTTTGAGAATTTTAATTTTGTCGGAAAAAAGGCCCGTATGTTTTATGTGTTGTCGAGACGTACGTATTATTTATCGTTCAACGGAATTTTTAGTTTATATTGTACGAGTCTTCGACTGGACGATAAATAAGTAGCCTCGGTTCAATCTATTTACCAGGCCGGAAGCGTATGTGAAGCCTAACTGTATACAATGTGATTTTATAATACAAACCAAAAATAAGGAGTTGCTAGTTGATGTCTAAGTATCAAAACCAAGTTTTTATTTTATCATTTTCTCTTAATTTAATAATAGTAATTTTGTAATAACTACATACATAGTTTTTGATTAATTATGTAAAATATTTAACGCTTTTGAATATAATAATTAGAGTTTGAAAGTAACACATTCAATCATTTTCCATAAAATTATTATAAATGCAATGTATATTAAATCCAACAGGAAAATAAAATTTTTAATTGGTTTAAAAGTTACACGAACGAAGTGAAAAATGGAAAAATTTAGGTACCATTCACAGCGATATTAAAATAAGATTTTAAAACTTTTTCTATTATATAACAGGTAGCGGAGCAAGTGAGTCTCTTTTATATAAGGAGGCTACCGCTGACCATGGACAACCCTGCCCAAATTCATACTTTTATTTCTGTTGTCGGCTTTTTACACCGCTTGAGTGGTTTAATTTCACAGAATATCCTTACTTACTGAAGAATAGATACCTATTGTTTCAGGCTGGTATTCTTGAGCCCCGTGGTATCACGTCGAGCAAACTGGCCTAATTATTAATAATTAGTGTGTCGGCATATGCATCATCATGCCTCTCACGATTAAGACAGTGTTAAGTCAGCACTGTTAGTCCTACCCATACTTGTAGCTTCGTAGTACGATTACAAAGACCATTTTAATACGAGGTTCTCAGAAAATCTTAAATTTTCCATTTAAAATGAAAAACACATAGCTACACTTGGGTTAAACGTAATACAGGCCGGGAATGCTACGCACACAGGTTTTTCTC
The DNA here is from genome assembly GCA_018230265.1 of Delias oraia. Classification (NCBI taxonomy): domain Eukaryota; kingdom Metazoa; phylum Arthropoda; class Insecta; order Lepidoptera; family Pieridae; genus Delias; species Delias oraia. The sequence goes on along the minus strand of DWCF01004560.1, from coordinate 10,081 downwards.
TTAAAGAACTGAAGGTATACTTTTACAATTAGTATTTACAAAGGCCGTTGCCTGAGGGAGCTTCCGTCAATAAACCCCTCTCTATTTGCTCAAGACAAACACATTTTAATGAAGTGTGCCTCTACAACCTTCTTTTAATTATATAGTTCATGAGTAAATACATTTTTTTATGATATAACGGACAACGGAGTAGGTGGGTTTTCTATATTCCAAAAATCGGCAACACACTAAAAAGTGGACTATGCAGCGGATTCCATGGGAGGTGGTGTTATCTTACCACACAGGATACCCACCTCCTCCGTTGTCCACTATACTATAAAAAATTAAGCTTGTTAGACTGTGTATGCTGTAAATATCGATTTTCAAATTCATTTGGAAATACACCTCATTCAGCCATTCTTGGTTATTTGTCATCGATCCATTTTAACTTAGCTTTCAGGTAGATTATAGATTCTGATATTATTTGGTTAGTTAGTTTATAAAGTAATTTTTAGTAAATACTATTTTATCATATCATGTAAAGAGGAAAATATTGTTTCCATATCAGTTAAATCAGACGTAAATAGGTTATAAATTTATTTCAACTTTTTGACTATTTTAAAATTGTTAAATTAAATGTGTAAGATAATTAATTAATAACAGAATATTAATATGAGAATATATTAAAACAAAAGCGGCCTAAAAACAATTAGAGCACGCAATCGTTCTAAGCATCGGTCCTTGAAATAATAAAAACAATTCCACTCTAAAAACACGAGAACCGAAAAGGTTAAAAAGTTGTCCTTATTTGAATTTTCATTAAAACTTTCTCCCGTCAGGAACAAAGAACATTTATATTAAAAAAGTCCAGCGGCGGCCAGATAAATATCAGTAGTCTCGAGAGTGGTCCCGAAAATTTTACTTAGAGTTTGGCCAAAGATTATAAATTAATGTAGATGCATTAGAGACGAAAAATTATACATGAGGCTGGATCAAATTCAGAGGATATTTTATTTTTAAACTTACAGCTAGAAAAGATTAATAATACAAAAGTTATAAGACTGAGAAGGTCAATTAAAAGTTTACACAAGTATCATCATCATCATCATCATCAGCCCATTCAAGCCCACTGCTGGACATAGGCCTCCCCTAAAGACGCTTGGTCATAGGGGGGTTATTTGCCTTAATCACCACGCTTGGCAGGTGGGTATAGTATTTACACAAGTATAGGTACAACAAATTTAAGGGCTAACAACATCAACAGATAATTATAGATACTTTAATACAATACTACGACAGACTTCATAGCTGGATAGAACAAAATAAAAAAATGGAAACACAAAAAAGAATCAAATGAATAAAAAAACTTTAAAATTGCCACAAGTATTAACAGGAGATTTTTTTAGTTTAAACACAATACTATATATCCAAATATTATCCACAATGTTTGTACATTCAAGAAGTTCCTAGGTATATGAAAAATATATTAATACAGACTAGATAAAAACCGCAATCTTTCAAGTCTTATTCCATGGATACGAGATGTATGAAGTCATTTGATTAATATAACTCAAGATGATATTTAGCACCATTTTTAATAATCATAAAAAAGATTTTTCAAATTATTTCGTTACTTTAACAGCTTACCAGTGGAAGAGCCATGCTGAAACATATTCTGACGCACTGATTGGGCCGGCTCGTCTGAAGTGATTCTACTTCTCACAGAATACTCAACGTGAAACGGCAATTGTACTGTGTTTCACTGAGTGAGTGGGGATATCGTAGGCCCTTAAAAATGCCGCTTAAATGGCGTAAAAAGCTGGCAACATAAACACTGCTAGGACTGTGGTGCAGTTGTCTATGTGCGGCGGTGTTATCTTACGATATAGGAGAGCCAACTGCTCCGTTGTCTGATATAGTATTAAAAAATATGTATTATATAAAATTAAATATTTGTACTTTATTTCAAATTTTATCGTCCGTATCTTTATTTTAAGATCTTTGCCATACTCTAGTCCAGCGGGAACCCGCAAGACCCGCGCAGCAGAAGTCAACTTTCGAATTTCCTTATTTGTACCATTATTTATATCTTTTTTATTATTTTTTACAACTTATCCGATGTATTTAAAACTTAAATACATCGGTACATTAAAGTTGATAAAAATATAAAATCTCAAAGAAAATACGATATATACTAGCTAAATGACTAACAAGATAATTTGTCAACATCAGCAAAGCCCACTCCGGAGAGCTTCCGACCGACTCAGGCGGCCAACGTTCCCGCGACGGCCCAAGCCGATGTTCGTGTCTCGCAGGAGATACCCTCGTGCTATTCGCTGCACAAACCAAATTAATCGTCCCAAAAGCCCTCGAGCAGCTGTGGAGGCCTTATGCCAACAGTGTTTGTCATTTCTAAAAAAAATCAACATCAGCAACTTTTCTTTAATATATAAATCCATAAAATAAATTGACATCTTAAGTTGTTTTCCCATACATTATGATTTAAATGACAAAGTTTCAGAGTTCTCAGCTTAAAATATTTTTATCACGTATTTTGAAGATAGTTCTTCTGAAACAGTACACTTGGCGTACGTAATTTAAATAAGTAAGCATGAACTAAATTCAGTGTTGCTGAGGATCGGGAACTTTTGTACAATTACTGCGCTTCGCTACTCAATTCTAGAAGCGTTAGCAAAAAAATATGCACCCTTTCCGTAGATAAATAGTATTTTTACATTGTGGACCGTATTCTTAAAAAAATAGACTAAGGGCTATTTTTTCCTTTATGTACCCATTCTCTCAATTTAAATAATCATATTTCTTAAATGTTGCCAAGGGATATTGTGAATTAGATACAAAACCAGATTTTTGCATTGAAAATAGTATTTTTTTAAATTTATCGTTTCTTTTATCATGTAGCGTAATAAATCCAAAACAGAAAGTTACGTGTTCATATCACGTTGGGGTCACCAATTTTTTTTATAGTATAGAGTACAACGGAACAGGTGGATCTCTTATATGATTAGAGAATACCTCGAACAATGGACAACCCCGCCACAGTCCGAGTATTGGTTGTTGCCGGCTTTTTATGTCGCTTATGAGGCATTTTTAACGGTCTTCGATATCCTCATTCACTCTGCGAAACACAGTACATGTGCCGTTTCACGCTGAGTATTGTGTGAGTCCGTGATATCACTTTGGACGAGCCGGCTCAATTAGTGCATCATATGCTTCAGCATGGCTCTCCCACAAGATTTGTAGCGTAATTTTATGTACAATATTTTTGTAATATTTCAAATTTTTTATAGGTACTTATTCAAAAATTATAAATGGAATTCAAAAAAGTATCACATTAGGCGAAGTAAAATTGTAATGAACTTACACATACAACGACTTGAATTATGATCATAAAACATGTAATGCGCACCAGCAATATACCTACATATATGGCGCGTCCAGTGAGCCGCGATGTCTTCAGCGTCGTCAACCGGCGGCGCGTGTGGTCGAACGCTGCTCAAGCGAAGGTCATGCGGTCGCACGTGTAAATTGGCCACAATCGCTTTTGAGTCGGAATATTATCAAAATTAACTCTGTATGCAATTGATTTAGTGAATTATATATTTTTGTTAACTCTACCGCATATAAATTACAGTCACTAAATGATAGCACTGTCTAACTTTGCACTTTGCTCATATTTTCTGCATAATGGTTATATATGAGTGGTTTTAACTTCCAGACTCCGGTGGACGCAACTTGTTAATTGCGAGTGCGTTACGTCTGGAACTCCAGAGCATACCTACCACTTTGTGTTCACTAGTTTCAAACTAGAGGTAGAGAGCTGTCGCCAAATTGAAATAGTTTGGTGAAATGGCATTCTCTTATTGAATTAGGAATAGGTACTACCTATTACATTAGAAATGGCATATTCTTCATGAGCTGTGAGAAAAGCAGCACATTTTGTATGCCTAACAGCATCTGTGGCAAAATAGTCAAAATCTATGTTTTAAACTGGATTTCTTGGATTAGAAATTAAAAAGAAAGAATTCTAATATCAAAGCCGTTCGTTTATAAATAAAATAATTATTTGTAATTAATTCATTGTTAAAAAAAATTGATTACAAACAATTAATTTAAAAAACGGAATTTATATAAATTAAATAATAACCTACCTACACCTATTTTTATTATAATTTTTAGATTGTCTAAATCTGTATCTCTTTAAAGTTGTAATAACTCCTTTTTAGATATCTAATCTAAAATAAAGTAAAATAAATAACCTTAAATATCTCAAATATTTTTGTAGAATTGTATTTTTAGAAATTTTTAAAATCGTCTCCTTCATTAAGTAAACTTCAGAAAATCCAGGCTCAACTTTAATTGGGTAACAAATTTTTTCGATTCCAGTGTGTCATTAAAACTGAAAAGTTTTTTCAACTTTCTGGTCTCCACGTTCGAGATATATTTTTTTTAATTATTGGAGAATCTGTTATATAAATTTTGCTGTTCCTGACTTGATGAGTCTAAAATACAAAAAGCAGCTCCGTACATGACTAACAAAAAAATATATATTTATTTATACCTTAGTATTTAAATATTACGTTTACCATTTATATTGTAGGTACCTACCTGTCTATTGAAAGGCTAGATAAATATAATTTTTTAAACCTATAACTACTTTGAAGAAAGGAATTTAATAGGGACTTAATCTAGGTACAAATGTCAGTTTCATTATACATAGTAATTTCTATTTAATTATTAGTGGTAAATTGCCTAACCTTATACTATAACTCAATCATTAAATAATGATAAAACTTTTTCTTCAGTAAGAATAAGCTCGAATAAAGTTCTTTAAAAGCAAAATGAGTAAGAATTATTACCATAAAATATAAAAAGGAATATTAATTTCAAAGCTCATGTGATGCCATCTAGCGAAATGGGCGTGTACTTAGCGACCGCACTCGGGAAGGGCTCAACAAACTCCACGATTAATTTCCTAAGGGAACTCTATACCCACCCTGTACCACGTTATGATTTTTTTATTTTGGTATCGTTTATATTTTGTGAAAGAAAGCGTACTTTTTGTAGTGGTTGTTGCATATTCTATATCGTGGAATTAATCGTTCGATGTTGGAAAAAAGTTGTTTTATATACAACTACAACGACATGTTATTACCACACATACCCAATACTGAAATTAAAGTTGTTGGTTGATAAGAATAATGCCAACAGAACATATTGTTAGTAATTGTCTATGTAACAATATTAATAAGTATTTATTAACCAAAGTAGCGAGATTATAATTACAGCAGAAATAATACTATTTTTTTTTTAATTAAAACTTAATTTGTTTTATAGATACAAATTCATTCATATAGAAGAGATAAGAATTAAATTAAATTAAATTTAAAGAATGCCTGGTGATTTACTTTATAATGAAATACCGTAATCCTTTCAGTCTAGCAGTGGCGGAGCAAGACCTAAATAGTATGTTAGCAGGAAAGATTTCGCGAGACCATGTTTTTTACGACCCGAAGACGGATTTTATTAATTATAAAATCAGAACTATTAACACTGTCAAATTTTCATTTATTAAAATACAAATTAGTATAAATATTATTAAAAAATATATTTCTTTTGTTTTATTATAGCTTTGAAGCTTGTCTTTTAAGCGATGCATAAACATTTTTGAGGCTCAAGGCCTTTCGTGTAGCGATGGCTATACCAAAGCGTCTCCCAAACCTCAAGCCGTCTATGCAATCTAGCAAATATAACATGATACTCTAATATATTTATTTAAAACAGGTGTAAATGCTATATGTAACCACCAAACTAAATTAATTAATTTCATTTAATAAAGAGTTTTTTCTTTTTTTATTATAAGAAATATCCAATTTTATAACATTTATGATTTTAGTCACCATCTTTATTCGGTAAATGTTAGAATCAAATTTATAAAAAGTAGGTAGGCATCAATCTTATTTCCCAACGGGATATCAACTAAGTACAGTACGTATCTACCAACTTAGAACCAATCATTAGTGATCAAAAAATTAAAAATAAAAATTCATATATACAGCAATAATTTTCCTTTTATATTAGGTATAGCGGACAACGTAGCAGGTGGGTCTCCTATATGGTAAAAAAAACCGCCGGACATGGACAACCGCACCAGTCCGCGCATTGGTTATGTTACCGGCTTCTTACGCCACTTGAACGGCATTTAAAGGGCCTTCGTTATCATAACTCTGCGAAACACAGTACACGTACCGATTCACGCTGTCGTCGTTCTGTCTAAAGTTTACATTTAGCGAATTGTTGTCTCAGTAGTCTTTTAATAAAGAAAATCTAATCAAACTGCTAATTTCGGGTTTATATTTATTACAATAAGTCTACATACTGTGTAGTGGTACTTAAAAAACTTGCCTTAAGCCAAATCGAAAAAAAATCATAAAGAATTTTTTCGTATTCAAAAATAACTACCTTAACTAACTTAATAACTACCAAGAAAATTTCAAGACGCCTTAAATCGACAGTTTCATATAATTAACGTTTCACTCAAATAATAATGAATTATTTACAATAGTTTAGGAAAAGTTGAAAGAAAAGATGTAAAAAAAACAAAACGATGGAGCGATCGCTGCATCTCATGGTACGGGGTCTGGTTCACGGTTATCTTCACGCTTGCATGACTATCCTATGGTAATGTAATGAAAAATTACGTTCATCTGATATACGTTCCCTAAGCTTTTTATTCCCGACGTACTTATAACACCTGCAGGCATTATGTATTCCTATATCATAATTTCATTGTTAACGGACTAATATGCCTTTCTTGACTTATTTCTGTCTAGACTTGGTAGGACTTATATATCTATTTTTAGATGCAAAATACATGCACTTGAAAAACATTTTAAAAACAAATCTGCTGACCTGAAATAAAGGATTTTACTTTTAAAAGTAAATAAATAACTTTTATCTTACGCGCATAACTTTGTTAATTCAATTTAAACATAATTATTATAAACCTAAAACTAGATGGACAAACTAACAATAATGTAACAATGAAAAATTTTTTTTATTCAGCATGCAGAAATGTCGCTATTCTTTAATATGAAACTACGATAAATTTTTAAATTTCTTGATTATAAAGTTAATAAAATTGTTAATCAAATTAGTTAATTTTTGTTTGCCACTCAATCCTTTAATTTTAATACCTAGTTATATTTTTAATGTTTTTAAAATAGATAATAATAAAAATGAGGAAATGAGAATTAAGAGAACACCGTCGCCCATGAACAACCACGCCACATTCCGCGCATTGGTCGAGTTGCCGGCTTTTTTCGCCGCTTAAGCGCCACTTTTAAGGGCCTCCGATATCCTCACTCTGTGAAACACAGTACAAGGTATCGTTTCACGCTGAGTATTCTGTGAGCCCGTGATATCACTTCGGACGAGCCGTCCCAATTAGTGGGTTACCATGGCTCACCGATCTAATTACCTATATAGAAACCTCGTCCTCCATGGTATAAAACTATTAATTTAAATTAGCATTATTAACTTAAATCGTATTTCCATTCAATAGAACGAGGCACCAGCAAGTATGAATTTCAAAATTTCAACAATTTCTAAAGGTAACGAAACCCTACTTCGACCGCTATCATACGTTACTTCACTTACAGCGTCCTTACCCTAATACATTTCAACTCTTCGAGATCATGGACTACTTTCATCCCCACCTTTCCAACCCCCTTAAAGGGTGGCCTTTTAATACCATACTTATTTCACACCCTTTTGTAACTAAGAGATGGCTTAACTAATTATTCAAAGAAAATTATGCCTTATTGAAAGTGAACAAATTTCAATTTTACATCTATTTGAATAATACAAATACTAAACAATCTTTGGAGAATTCCGTTCACAAATGCATTGAAGCACGTGAATTAGGCGTTATATTGATTGTGATAAGATTGAATTTAGTGATTTAACAGATTTGTCCGATTCTCTTTTGCAGAAAGGAGGTGCAATAATTTAAGCTCAGGGTGGTAAGGGGTGTTCTTTTTGGAGTTTGTGCGAGTGAGACGTGCGTAGTTGGGTGCGGGTTAAACGCGGCACAGGGACCTACTACGCATTAATTAATATGATTATTTACAATTTACTCATAACCTGGGAGACCCGTGGGAGAGCCATGCTGAAACATATGATGACGCACTAATTGAGCCGGCTCGTACAAAGTGACACCACAGGCTCACAGAATACTCAGCGTGAAACGGTACTTGTACTTTGTATTGCAGAGTGGGTGAGGATATCGGAGGCCCTTAAAAATGACGCTTAAGTATCGTAAAAAGTCGGCAACAAAACCAATGCCCGGACTGCAGCGCGGTTGTCCATAGTCGGCGGTGTTCTCTTATCATATAGAAGAACCCACCTGCTCCGTTGTCCGCTATACTATAAAAAAACCTTATACCTTAGGCGTGTTTCTATCGTTCACGACTGCATACAGAACAGAGGTGCAATCGATGTACCTACATAATAATAATGCCGTTATGCTTCTGTACATACCAAACACTACACTTGTATTACATATGTAACTATTATTATTGTAATCATTAATTGCGAAATAACCCTACAAACCGTTTTAGTATATTTAAAAATTAATAAAAATAAATGGAAAAAGGCAGTAATAATAATGCCATGAAACGAATAAGTAGATAGGAAAGTGCAATTGGGTTAACTATTTTGATAATCTTTTTAAAACTAACCTAGCTTTTTGAAACACATAGTCAACTTTGTAAGTTTTTTGGATTTTTTTTCATTTCTTAAATGTTTAAGGAATTCAATACTAAAAAATGCTGATAAAATACTGACTACTTATTTAAAGATAAAGTTTATATGTTATTTGGATGCTATTGAATTATTATTTAAAAATTCCTTTAAATTCAAAGGTTTTCCAAATGATTACCTAGATAAGTGATACTGTATCTTATACATTTATTACTGGACTATATAACTTCTTGAATTAATTGAATTCAATAAAAATATGATAAAATCTTAATTTCTTTAAAATTTTATGAAAATTATAGCTTTGAGAAAGTTTTCTTCAATTAGAAATTTCGATATGACCTTAAATACCATGATGGATATGCATGTATGATTTTGTGAATGTCTTAATTTTCGACTCAATTTAATTTACATAAATTATTGATATTTATTTTAACCAAGTTGGAAGGCTCGCAATAACAAAATAAAAAATACGTCTATAGAACATACACTCCGACCCTGTGGCCATCAACAGTAGAATAGGCCGACTCTGCGAACGCTAAAAACATTCCCCTCACCTCTCACTCCGATTTTTAAGCCTACTCCCTCCACCCTCTAACTCCCGGGTTAGCCAGAGGTACATTTATGCGCAATAAATTTTGACCGCCGTATCAGAACAAAATGGCCTCACGACAAGCATTGATTACACCGAAAAAACTACCTTATTTCCATTGATTCAAAACCTACAATTCCATGCGATCAATTCGCGCTATGTAAAAGAATTGGTTTTGCGAGTTCAACGTGGCAAAAATTGTCCTTCCAGCGCTGGAAATACGAGTTGTTATTGCATATTGTCGATTAATGCATCAACGAAGGCACCAGTTGCGGACAAGCAGAGGTAAATAGGATATTGTCTGGTACTCATTTGTCTTGATAGTGTGGTCGAAGACTGGACCATTGTTCCTTTGAATTGTAGAAAGGGTAATAATGTTTGTGGGGGCTTCAAGTAAACTTTGTTAGACAAATAATACGACGACAAGGGTGTGACGGTTTGGTTTGCGAATTGTTTGACCAATTCAATTATGTGCTAGTTCTATTTAATCCATTTCTATTCAATTTCTTCTCATTTAAATTATCATTGATCATTATAACTAACACGTTATATGTCTAATTATATTATTTGATTTAATATTAGACTGCACACATTACTAAAGTTTGTTAATAGAAGGTAACTGATAAAAATAAAACCTAATTATGTTTTTTTTTTTATCGCAGCGGGTGGGCGTCTTTGGGGGAGGCCTATGTCCAGCAGTGGATTTAGATGGGCTGATGATGATGATGATGA
>DWCF01004559.1:0-16100 GCA_018230265.1 Delias oraia | reverse complement strand
GTGTTGTGATACGCATCTACAAAGTCCGATTCTCTGCGAATTTACGACCAAAAACAGCATTATAACAATTTGCATAGCCTACAATGGGTGTCAGTTGACAAGTGATCAATTGTGTGAATTACTAGTCGGAGAAACTAGTTGTACAGGATTATTAAATTACAGTGTAAGTCGGATGCGAAAGGGTTGTTTGACCGTTAAGTTTTGTGTCAGAACGTAACGACTACAATAATTTATTAATTACAATTTGATAGCATAACCAAGCAACTATTTCCAGACCTAAAACAATCATGATATAAAAATCAATCAAAAACATTCATTAACAATTTCGTACTAAATTATCCAAACGGTCAATTGTCAATTGTGTGTTCCTAAATTTGACAACGTACACCTTTATATAAACTAGAGCCGTGATCAATGATATACGCGTTTTCCTTAAAAATGAGATTTTTCTGAAACTAACCCGTTATGTTAACCAAGCAAAGCAAAGTTCGTCACGACGTTATTCTTTTTTGGTGGCTTCGTTATGACTAGCCGTAACTTGCGACAATGATATTAAAAAGTTAACCTCAGCGTTACTCACTGCGCCTATCTTCTACATCTTTTTGAACATGATCTGAGGTTCATGTAAACTGTAAAGAAAATATTTTTGAATGACTCGTAGCGTTATGGGATTAAAGGTGTACCATGAAGCGACAGGTATTGGGTTCGAATTAGTCGAAATAATTTTTTGGTATCTGGATGGGCTTGACAATGACCGGGCGAGTGTCTTAACAACATTGCACCCGCGGGGGAGCCATACTGAAACATGCTGACGCACAAATTGAGCCAGTTCGTCCGTAGTGATACCACGTGCTCACAGAATACTCAGCGTGAAACGGTACTTTGGTTTCGCAGAGTGAGTAAGGATATCGGAGGCCCGTAAAAGTGGCGTAAAAGATCTGCAACACAAACAATATTCGGACTGTGGCACAGTTGTTCATGGGTGGCGGTGTTCTCTTACCATATAGGAGATCCCACCTGCTTCTTTGAAGCTTTCATAGATTGTAATGCACAGTGGGTCTTCGACTACTCGGCAAGTTACATCATTTTATGTTTAATTTAGTTTGGTGGATGTGATTTCACACTCGATCGACTGAACGATCGAGAATTATGTCGCAGCTTTTATTACGTTGCCAATATTATAACGCAACGGTTATTTGCTCCTAAAGTATTATTACTTTATCCAAACTAATATGAAGGCCTACGGAGATTGTAAAATAACCTTTAGGAAGATATTATTTGAAGACTGGGAAACGCTGTCCGAATGGCAACTATAGGTTTTATGGTACCTAAATTGTTAAGGGTATAATTTAAGATATAAGTAATATGGAAGTATATAAAATCCAGAAGGTTGTTCCTATTAAAAATATTGGAAGGAGGCATTTGGAACTAATAATGTTGTATAAATAATATTTTTAAATTTTCGATCGCGAAATTCCAATGGCCAATAACTACAACGCATCTTAAGTGTATCAAAGAGGGTTGCAAGTTATAAGGGGTGAATGTTCCCACGAGTCGCAGGAAGATTGCGGTGTCTCAGCAATTATATGATTAAATTACAAGTACTAACTTACAATATCACTCTAAGGTATTTTTTTTAATTAATAGACCAGCGGCTATAATTTTAAATAAAATATATTAGTTCCCTTTAGTTATTACGAATTATATGTATTTCATATATGTAGATAGTGAGAACTCAATTAAAAATATGTAGATAGATATTGAAAACCTTATTTTTTTATTTGCTACGATTTGATTACAAACATTTTTGATTATGTAAAATAAATCATAAACCCATTAGCACCTATCAACGTAATAGTTGGTCAAAGACTATGATAGACTATGACCCAACGTAATTATTGACTTAATGCAAACTTGGCGCCATATTAAGTTTTGACAGCTTAGAATAATTTTGTAATATTCTTGTATAATTAAATACTGATATGACATAAATATATTTTTTAGAATGTTTGAAACGTAATTAATATGTCTATATTTAATGTAAGTAAATAATTATTTATGCAATTATACAGCAACTTTAATATCTAAAAATTGGGTTATATTATAATAAATACTTATTGTGATACAGATTGTGAGTTAAACAAAATGAAATGAAGTAAGAATTATGATCCTAATTTGAACTATCAAAAATATCATACTTAATAAATACTATTAAAACGGTTCCGGTAAGTACAATAATTGCAGTAAAGCAGAAAGGACGTCCTGTGTCGAATAACAGACACACCAAATTACATTTACAATTATTCATTAATCAAATATTGAGCTCTATTGCATTGAAATAAAATCCATGTAATAGAATATGAATAGAAATAAATCTTTGCCAAGGAAGATCTTTACACGCGTGACGGGTCAAAATCGCGATTTTTATTTATAACATGTATTAAAAGCAGCTGGGGTTTGTGAAGATGAAAAAAATGAAGAAAACGCCGTGGGGCTAGGGGGTCTCCCTTCGTCTTATGGCCACCCTAACGGGTTTCACTATAAATCTCACGTTCGTTCTCAAAGAATATTTTAAAATGCGTATAAAATTTATTCAGGGCAGAAATAATTTGTTGTGCGATATCTGAACGAGTCTAGTGCACGTGTTTTTCGCAATTCGAATTCAATTTTTACGACCATTATTTAAAAAAAAACAAGTAACAGTAAAACACAGTAGAAGCACCGTTTCTAGTACAACTACCATTTAACGCTGAGTATTCTGTGAGCGCGTGGTATCACTTCGGACGAGCCGGCCCAATAAGTGCGTTAGCATTTGCTTTAGCATGGCTCTTTCAGTAGCCACTATTTCTTGATTATCAATTAAAAATGATTGTCTACCAGTGATGAAACTAATATATATGACTATACAAATACCGATCGATAACTAATATTTGAAATATGTATTGAAACTTACAAGCAACACAAATTTTAACACATGACCTGTTTCGCAGTCAGGTCTGTGTGTGTTTTTTGTACAGCGATTATGAACGTTCAAAAAATAATAGCAACACACACAAAAAGCCAACTAGAATAACCGCCACACAAATATTATAATTGCATTCTTAAGTCTCGAAGCACAGCTAGCCCGGTGACCCAATGATCTTATCTCAATTATCAAACAATAACTTTTAATACGTCTTAAATCGGCGCGTGGTGCCTTTTATTAGATCTTTTTAGTAATACAATTCGTTTATGAAATGACAATGACCTTTATTGCTTCACCTGTTCTTTGTTAAGATGTTTCGATAATTAATTTGGAACAATATTGTTCTTTCTTAACATTTGCATTTTCATGTGAGTTTTAAATTTAAGAAATTATTGTTTAAGATAACACAGCTTAGGTCCTAAGCGTTTGTCAGGTTGATTTTAAAAACAACAAAATATAATAGGTAGTATAACATTTTGCTGTATTTGCATATAGGATTCATTTTTCAGTCTTAGTGTTTAAAATTAAGACAAATAATTTATAGTAAAAATTTAATTAACGCGTAAAACTATATCTAATTAGTACATACCTATTCATTTAGTCATGCCTGATCTTTTTAAATGTTAGGTTAAGTTTAATTTTCGTGAAAATCTTAATATATATAAATCTCCTGTCACGATGTTTGTCCGCGATGGACTCCTATACCGCTAAACAGATTTCGTTCAAATTTTCACGCTATATGCAGATTGGTTCAACTTGAGAGATAGGATAGCTTAGATCTTTAATTATAGTCGCAATTTTATTTTATTGCAAAAATTGTCACAATTATTCATTTATTTTTTTATTATTCTATTTTCTGGATACCGCGATAAATTCATTGCAAAATAGTAGCAAATAACTTTTTTTAATGAAAACAGTTGCATAGCAGCAAAAGCAGAGAATGAGCAGGAGGCCCACTTAGATAAGTGGTCCCATTGACGTCTCCAGCCCTTGCACGGGTGTGTTGCCGGCTTTTTAAAAACATAACAACTTATGAGTGAATTTATAATTTATTTATAAATATTTAAAAACAAGAATAATCATATAATATGTATAAAGCAATAAACTATTTTCATTCTAAATCGATCGTCATTCAAAATTATCTACCCGAATGTTAACAGGCACCTATAGATACTGTCAGGTGAAACTTTGCATATTTATCATCGTGTCCGTAAATAAATCTTGTTCCGCATCAAAATTACAATAAATATCAATGGTTTAACACGTGCCATAATTTACATATTCTATAGAAATCTTTAATACGAGGCATCAGTTGTTCCGCGTTCTTCATATTCAAATATTTTATGGAAGCCAAATCTCAATGGATTAATAAAAGCTCCTAATAGGTTTTTATAGTTGTACGACTTTATAATGCTAATTTTTATTATCATGTCTTGTAAAAGAGTTCAACGTGTGTGCGTGATAAATCTATGAAAAAGTTAGAAAGCGATACTTAATAGATCTAAATAATATAATTATTTCGTTGTTAAAAAAGAAATATATTTATTACATATATGTTATTTCGTGTCTCTTTTGACAGAAATCCTTTCTTCAGGCGCTGGAAAACTGTTTGAGTTGTAAGAAACAGATTATAAAAAACAACCAACCGTTTTCACCCATGGCAGAGCCATGCTAAAGCATATGCTGACGCACCACTTGGGCTGGCTCATCCGAAGTGATAGCACGGGCTCAGAAATACTCAGTGTGAAACGGTAGTTGTATTGTGTTTTGCAGAGTGAGCGAGGTAATCGGAAAAAGTGACGCTTTAGCGGCGTTAAAAGCCGACAACACAACCAATAGGTTTGGTAGGTTAAAGGTACTTGGGCTGTGGCACGGTTGTTCATGGGCGGCGGTTTTCTCTTACAAACGAAATGTAAATGTTAAAAAAAACTAAATACTGTTTTTAATTCGGGCAAGAATGCCGGCAGACATCTCGTATTGACATTATATTATATACATTTGTTATAATGATTTCTATATAAATCAAATTATTTCATTTATCACTCATTCTCAATGCTAGTTGCTCAGTAAAATGTATGAAACAATTGCAAACATTGCGCAATGTGAAGTAATGCGATACTTAGAGGAGAAAAGGCTTAAAAGAATTAACTTATATATATGCACAGAATTTCCTTTTAATAAATCGATAAATGCAAAATAATAGAATCATAAATATTAAACAGTAATTAATCACTGTTCCAAAAATCATATCAAAAACGAAAAAAATTATTTTGGGTATGAGACATTTTGCACAATTGAAGCCTTTCAGAAGAAATTCATAATATTCACAAAATTCAAATATATAAAAAACGATTGAATTTATTCATAAAACCAATTAAAACATTAAAACACGAAAAATATGTATATCTACGGTTACTTAAAAATAAAATAATTCAGGTATCTTCGAATTTCAACTTTGCAAATAATACGTGTTTTTATCTACATTCTGGCCAGTTAATTAATACTAGAATTATAATGCCCTTTAGCCCCATGGGCCTCGTCGTGCTTAGTAGCGCGTGCAACCGCCGCTGAACGGAAGGAGAGTCTCATCTCGCTCAGGATGCGGGCGCGTGCTGTGAGCTATCCGCGCTATCCTCTTACCGACCGCGCCTGACCTCAACCTGTTCTAGCTCTGCCCCGAGTACTCAGCCTACACTCAGTATAGAAAAACATTCTTAATTAAAGATTATTTAAGCACGGAGTAGGTGGATATCCTATATAGTAAGAGAACACCGCCGCCAATAGACAAACGCGCTACAGTCAGTTTAGTTAAGTTAACGCCACTTAAGCGGCTTAATTTCAAGGGCCTCCGACATCCTTACTAACTCGAAACTAACGCGAAACACAGTACAAATATCGTTACACGCTGAGCATTCTGTCAGCGCGTGATATCAGTTCGGACGAGCCAACGCAATTTGTGCGTCATATGCTTCAGCATGACTCTCCCACGGGTGTATTAAGACACTCGCCCGTCCACTGTCAAGTCCTTCTAAATACCGAATAAATTATAAATTAAATTATAATTGTTAGGTCCGTGATTCGAAACCGATACCTCTCGCTTCATGGTAGAATAGAGCACTTAACTACGAGGCCGTATTTAGTGAATTTCATCAGAACATTTCACACAGTGTATGCTTACAAATGTTAAATAGATTTTTACGCTCATTACCGACTGATCACAACCAAGACTAGTTATTTGACAATTACTAACCATGTAAAGTTAATTAGAAATTAAGTAAGTTTATGTTTAAACATATTTATTTTATAATATTAAATAATTATCATTATATACATACAGTTTAGTTCATTCTATGTAATAAAGTTTTTCAAATTTATTCTTGCCTTTGTCGATATTTCTCAATAGGTATCTAATACAATGTTTAACCTGTTTTTCACTATAAATTAAATAGATTTAAATGTGCCTTAGTTATATATCACTTAATACTTATCATTTAGTTAATATATGTCAAATATGTAGTTAGTAATTTTCTTTTACAGAGTTTTCACTTTTCTTACATTCTTTAAGTTTGATTCAGTATAGAAATGGCATATTTAGGAATTTACTCCATAAATATGATTAACATTCTTACAGAATATGAGTCCTATAATAAAATGAAAGCTACTGAGACGATTATTATCATAAGATTTTGATAAATATATGTTAATAATATGAGCAAGTAAATATAAACAATTCCGTAAGAGGGTGTGACGTCAGCACATTGTTCAGAATGTTGCGCAAGTCGGAAGTGAGGGACAGACGGCCTAATGGACAAGCATCCGACGTCTGATGCGCGTTAAAACAACATATAACAACTATTTTGTTATATCTGAAATGCAGCTTTCAAAAACACTGAAATTTCCAGTTAGATATTTCAGAAGAAAGTCAGAAAACATTATTGGTGAACAGTATTCACACTTACACTAAGTGACGTAAGTATATAAGTGCAGGTAATTCTGTATTTGAGCGAATAAAGATGTGTATCCTAAGTATTTAAAATGTATATAAAATAAACCTTAAAACAATCTAGTATTCATTGTAAAAATGTCAAGTAATTGATCGCACTTTACTTTTTTTTATAAGATAGCGGACAACGGAGCAGGTGGGTCTCATATATGGTAAGAGAACACAGCCGCCCATGAACATCCGCTCCACAATCCGCGCATTGGTTGTATTGCCGGCTTTTTAAGCTGCTTAAGCGGCACTTTTTAAAGGCCTCAGATATCCTCACTCACTGGACGAAACACCGTACCGTTTCATGCTGAGTATTCTATGAGACTGTGGTATCACTTCGGACGAGCAAGCCCAATTAGTGCATCAGCATATGTTTCTTTATTTATCTTTTCAAATGCATATGCTAAAACAATACTTATTAGGAAATTGTTATCCTGTCAATTAATTAATAGTAAATTTACGGCATTTAACAGTTTCACACCTAATGACATACGTCAAAAACCATAAGTGATATACATACATAGATAGTCGCGGTCTAGTGGTCGCCGAATCGCGGATGCTGCGCAGGCGCGTCGCCGGAAACGGAAGTACGGGTGCGCTGCCGTTCACCTGGAAATGACCAAATAAGTAGGTTGGTCACTGCATTACGACATTACTTTAAAATCATCCTACTGTGCAATATCATTTTATACTACAGTACTGTCTGGCAACATTATCTATGCATTACAATAAAAAATACAAATAGTACTGCAATATTCAGTAATACGGGTACAAACCTTCAGTGATGGTATTTGTTAACTATAGTAGTGTTTCCCAAGCTGTGATTTGTGGACCTCTGGCCATGGTGTCGTCTCTGGACCATATATAAAAAAAATAAGTAAAATAAATAACTAGTTTAATTTTTTGCTAATACAAACCTTCAGCGATGATGGGTGGACCAATCCAACTAGCATCATGATAGTTTTAAATGTTTAGAGATGATTTTTCCTCATTAACACGGAAAGCAAGCGGATGCGCGGGAAGGTCGTGATTTTGGAAAGCGTTTACGTGACATTAGCGGCCCGGCGTGACCTGCCGCCGTGACCTCCGTGAAATGCGACAAATCGCCGTGCGCCCGCGCAGAGCTAAGATAGCGGTCGGTGCGATACGCCCAATGACGTCTTATACATTGGGATGTTTATAACTGAACTTAGTCGTACGACTAAATTAATTTAACTATTAATAAGTTAATTATCGGAGGTCTATGAACTTGTGCCATCATAATGGTGTAGAAAACCAGCAATATAACCATAGCGCGAATTGTGGCGCAGTTATCCTTGGGCGGCGGTGATATTTTACCAAAGAGGAGATCCATCTGCTCCGTAGTCAGCTATACCTAACGTAAAAAAATTAAAATAAATCTCATTCTCCAGAAGAGAGTAGATAATATTATAAAATGTTCATATATGCAGACTAAATTGTAGTTTAATTTGAACAGTTTCAGAAAAAACAATTGATTTTATTAATTTCTTTGTTAATTTCTAATGAGACCTAGCGCTGTCATGTTATGTGTTTCAGCTTAACTACATGACTTTTAATACGCAGCTTCCGCATATCGTGTCGTGTAAATGTATCAAAAAGAAAGATGATGTGTGGCCAGAGCTCGCACGCTCTTAATCACTTGGGGAATTAGACATAACGTCGCCACACTTCTGCAATTACAATATTGTGACTGTAACGTTAATGTTAATTTGAGACATCAAACGGGCCTAGAACTTTCACGTTGTGTAATCCGATTGTAATTGACAAGTTGAGTTACAAATACAGGAAAATTAAGTAATAATTGATAAGTTGGCAGTTGGTACCACTAAGAAGATCTTTTGATCTTCGTAGTGACCGGTTTAAAATGTGAAACAAAGTTTTTTCAAAGGTTAAATCCAACTTTAAGAAATATGTTAATTATCTTAATAGGTAGTTTCGTTTCAACTGTAAATATAAGAAGTAACTTGAACCTAACGAAAAACAACATTTCATTTATTGAGAGCCAGCTTTAGCTACGAAGCTAAAGTGTAATAATACACCGAGAGGTACCGGCTTCGCATCTGAGGAAGAGCCATGCTGAAGCATATGCTAACGCACTAATTAAGCCGGCTTGTCCGAAGTGAAACCACCACCGGCTCACAGAATATTCAACGTGAAATAGTAGTTTAACTTTAAACGGTACTTCTACTGTGTTTAGCTGAATGAGTGAGGATATCGGAAGCCATTAAAAATGCTGCTTAAGTGGCGTAAAAAGCCGACAACACAACCAATGCGCGGACTATAGCGCGGTTGTCCATGGGCGGTGGTATACTCTCACCATATAGGAGACTCACCTGCTCCGTTGTCCGCTACACCATAAAAATTAAGAAAGGCATCACAGATTATTAGACAATCTTTTCCGTTGTACTACTAAGTGCAGTAGTAGTGACAAAATGGTATCTTACTCTATCAAATGATTATACAGGTCATAAAGCTTATATTTAATTCAGTAAAATGTATTCAAAATTAAAAAGTGGACAAAAAGAACACACGCTTTTAGATTCCTTTGGGCTTTTGAACATTTCAACAAAAATTCATGCCATCTTTAACGTGCTTTGGACGGATTTAATTTTATAACACAGGCCGTTTTGTTACATTGTGAATGTGAAAGCTAAGATTCGTCGTAGTTAGAAAACTAGTGAATCAAACACAAACAAATGTTTGTCGGCGCCTGCTAATTGGTCTTTCTAAAGCGTTTTACAAACTTAATTTAAACCATTTTCAAACGCTCTTTTGGTCAAAACTCTACATTATTTTGTTTAGAAAAACCTACATTATTTAATTTAAAAGGATTTTTATCTTTTCATTTTATTCATCATGTTAAGGCTTAATTAAAAATAATGCAGGCAAAACGGCTTTTCATTTTCAACCGCCCAAAACTGGACTGGCCTATAACTAAACCAAGAGGCGGCGTTAAGAATTCACTTTGTATAATACAAAAATTCTGAATATAACCTACTCAGATATAATAAGCTCCACCACAATGTGTATATAGGACTTGAAATCGGTAGTTGCATGTTCTATCAAACTATCATCTTCAATTTAATAAAGTCAATCAAAGAAAATAATTATAAAGTAAAAGAGATTTACTGAAAATGTCGGTATATATGTTATAATATATAAAACGTGAAATAATTATTTGGGGACGATGCGGGTATGTTCCGATATTTAATTTCCAAGGTTTATTTTGGCATAGCGCGGTCGAAATAAATGTTATATTTGTCTGGCTGTTTATGTCATGGAAGCGGGTTTGCGCAAGCATTCACAGATTTAGTTGGGGTTGTATGGTACTGTCGGGGACAAAATATATTCAATTACATATTTAAATAGTATTAAAATATGCGGCTGTAATAAAGCATCTCCAGTAGTTGAAAGAAATAACACAAATTTTAGAAAAACATGTACCTACGCAGAATTTTAAATGTTATTCAAATGCCCCTAAATAGCTATAGAAAAATTTACGAACATGAATGCAATAGATAAATAAAATATTTAATAGATAGATAAAAAAACTTTAAATCGACTATCATCACTAGTTATGAAATAAAAAAAAATTCATAGACTATGGTTATGCATGAATATAAAAACTAAGATACGTACTTTCAGTTGTGCTATGATTGGGATCTGTTATAATAAAGATTAAACGAGATGATCAATAACTAGATAATTAATGATACATCATCATCATAGTTTCAGGCGTAGGACGTCCACTGCTGGAAATAGGCCTCCCCTTTACACCTCCATGCATACTTGTCGGGGGCGACTTGCATACAGCGTCTTCTTGTCCATCTTGTGGCTGAACGTCCTACGCTGCGCTTGCTAGTCCGTGATCTTCACTCTCCCCATCAGCCTATTACTAATTTAGCTTGATAACTCGGCAGGCTATGTACTTAAATTGATTAACAAATATTATTGTAAAAAATGTCATTCATAATGCATGTAATTTTATGATTGTAGGTAAATCCCAAAAACTATTTAAAAATGGAAATTATTAAATCAGTGCCGGCCTGTACTCGACAGTACTGAGCTCCGATGAGAGGGGGGAAAGAACACCTGGCCGACGCAGCTGCGCGCCGCGGATCTCACGCGCAGCTTCCTCAACGCGCATGCGTGAACACGCACACATTCGCCCATGCCATGTATCACATAACACCTTTATGTACTCGGAACCTACTTACATTGATATGTTTATATCATACGTTATTTAAACAATCACTTTTTTCTTTTACAACGTTAACCAAGGTGAAGCATTTTTTATGGTATAGCGGACAACGGAGCAGGCCGACTTTTACACCACTTAAGCGCCATTTTAAAGGGCCTCCGATATCCTCATTCACTCAGCGAAACACAGTAGAAGCGCCATTTCAAGTACAACTACCATTTCACGTTGAGTATTCTGTGAGCTCGTGGTATCACTTCGTACGAGCTGGCCCAATTAGTGCGTCAGCGTTTCCATCAGCATGGATGTGACAGTATTAAGACACTCGCCCGGCCACTGTCAAGATATTCTAGAGACCAAATAAATTGTAAATTAAATTATAATTGCCCGAATCGGGATTCAAACCCGGTACCTCTCACTTCGTGGTAGATATTAAACCACTAAACAGAACCGTTATTTAATAAAATTTAAGAAATTTATTAGGTAAAATAATAGCACAATTAAAAAGATTTTTGTATCTATATTGGTATATAAGTCAAATTTTTATATGGATTTTAATCGATTTTCATTATTCAGTCCCATGCTACGCCTCATGAGCTTAAAGTAACTTCAAAGATGGAAGACAGTTTTGATGCCAGCTAACTGTTCTTGTATCACATATATTGATGGAACCGTTTAGTCATATTGAGTCGTTTACAATCGATCGTAGAAGTTGCAAAAGTTTTAAGGACAAATATTGTTTATTTAAACTCCTTGCTCTATTCGATTTGCATACATTGATAATATTAATTCATTGCTGTACCCAGAAGCGCATTCATCCTGTTTAGAAACCGGTAAACATGCAAAGTGTATCTGAAAAGATATAATGTCATTGTTATTCATTTGAATTCACTTTCAATTCCTTCGATGATTCAATAAGCAACAGGTAACATCAAATTTGCCACAAAACGGACACATCTACCAGATTCATGAATGAATTCCTAAAAAACATTCCTTACAAGTTGTATTGTCAGTTCACAATACCAAGCGCCGTGTAACAAAGCAACTTTACAAGTGTACAATTCACGCAATAGCTCTTTATAATTCAACCTTTTTACTAAGACCTTTGATGCTCAGTTCATTTACCCTTCTCTGGGGCATTTTTGTTGGTAAGAGTATACCTCGGAGGTCACCTTACGGTGGATAGGTTTCAAAAGCGTGGTAATATCAATAGTCGCGAACATTTTGTCTGCTGTATCTTTTGTGAGACGATTTACGTAATTATGTGGTAAACATTCATAACAATCGGGCACGTGGTTGTGTAGAGCTACTGCTTCCAATCCCGAATTGTTATTGCCTTTATATTCACGAGTGACTCATTTATAACAGTTTTTTACCGAGGCAAATGGTGACGAAACTAATTTTGCTTTTGTTTCGTGTAAATGGCTGTATCACTATCACAATTCCATATATTTGTAACCAAAGTACAATGTTAGTAAAATATATTTAAAGCAAATAATATTGGGTCGGGACCCCTCCCAATCTTGACATATATCACACACCCCCGCCAGTGTTTAGTTACGGTTTTTTGCTTCAGCCGTGAGAGTTGAAGTCGAATGGCGGGGCTTAGGTTACCGCCTGAAAAACTACACCAGCTGCACGTGTTCGACGTTTTGAACAAGATGGCCGCCGCGATGCGAAAACTGTTATTACCAAGTACACGAAAGAATATTAATATTGTACGTTTTTATGTTTCGCATACGATTGATCTTATTTTATGATATAATTAATCGTTTTATATTTTTATAAGATAACTTGACTTCGGACTGCATTTACTAGATACACTATGGCGTTGGTCAATGTGTGGTTATATACTTAAACATTGTTGTGTAACAAATAATGTACGAAGTACATATTTTAAGCTTGCATATAGTCCATAAAAGTTCTACTGAATTATTTTTAAATTTACGTTTACTTCAATATAAGAATTAAGATCATGCAAAAAAAATCTTAAGTCCAGATATCTATCAGTACAAGCCTAATCTGGCAATGACAAAGAAACGGAAACGCTCGATCAAAGTTTAACCCATTGCACAGATTATAATAAGTGGTTTCTTTTTGTAGACATTGAAGTATGTTTGGGTGTAACGGTAGGAAGTCCTCGATTATTTAGGATATCCGATGTAATTGACATCAGGTAGGTAATGGAGCAAGGAAAGTATCGAGTACTTTCTTTATATATCTAATAAGCATTATTAATGAAATGAAATAGTCAATAAACCAAGCTATATAGAATAACATATTTCATTAATTGATGATTTCTATAGAATAAATCATTGTACCTAGTACCTACCAATAAATTATCAATTCTTATAATCTAAATAATTATATAAAAAGGGATATTTAAAAGGGATAAAACATAGCATTCAAATATATTGCATTATATATTTATAATTGTCAAAGATGGTATATTTATTTTGAAACTACACTTTAACTATTGCTGAAGTGTTCGCCGACTTTATATGAAACACTCTACTTATTCAAAATGGAAATACCGTGAGGAAAATTTGACGTTCCTGAGGAGCAAACTGCCGAGTCACCGACACGGACGCTTCCAACCTTTGAAGCAGCCGACGATCGACGTATTCCAATCTCCAATAAAACCAAGAACACCGAAAATGGTACAAATGCCAAGTAAAAGCGGTTATAATAATACTATTAATTAGAATTCCCAAATAAAAGAGTGTTACATTCTTTGTCTGTATAGAAGATAACATTATTAATTAGTTTAAATACTTTTACTCGTGGGAGAGTCATTCTAAAGCATATGGAGACACACCAATTGTGCAGGCTCGTCCAAAGTGATACCATGGACTCACAGAATACGAGTGAAATAGTAGTTGCATTTGAAACGGTGCTTCTACTGTGTTTCGCTGAGTGAATGAGGATATCGGAGAGCCTTAAAAATGCCGCTTAAGCATAAAAAGCCGGCAACACAATCAATGCGTGGACTAGATGGGCGGTGTTCCCTTACCAAATAGAAGACCTGTTCCGTATTCCGCTATAACTATTAGACTATTATTTAAGTAGTTTTAGTGATAGTTAGATAGTTATACCCACTACTAGGTAGATATTTATACTACTAAGGCTTTTTGTGTTTATCCAGAGGCGAAATAGATCTGTTACCATCTGAGGTAAAAGATCACATTCGTTTGCCTCGTTGTCCGGGAGGTAAATAATAATTCTGAGTTCGCTTATTAATTGTAAACAAACTGACACTTGCGGGATGATGGTGTGAATTGAACAAGATGAGTAAGCTACTCCGATAAACAACTGTAACCCAGTAATTGTTTGCTATCTTGTCATGTGTTTTCATTTGGACTTGTCAAGGTGACATGGGGTTACAATTATTGGAAATCCTGATCCTGGAGGAACTAAATGCCATATACTGCACTTACATATTTTCCTTCAATTATCTGTATAATATTGGAAATATTTATTGTCTATTTGATTGAAATAAGTTTCGTCTTACTTCTTTACCATGTGTTTAAAACTGGTAGCGCCATCAACAAAGTCTCCAGTTGCCGCATTTATTGCAAAACACCGTGAGCGACTGGCGTCTGCCTAGGTTGTATAACGTCATAATTTACAGACAAGTTTAGAACATTTGCGACAAATATACGTTGTTAATTTTTTCCAGATAGATGTTTCGACCACGTGATAAACCGGCGGCATAGACAGTAGACACACAAACGATTGGTCTCAGGTAGAGGTTTGTTTTGTAATCTGCAAAAAAGAAAATAATCCTTTCCGGCGTAGGGCAGTTCGGCAGACTTTGTGACGCCGCCGCACTGAAATTGCTAATCGTTTCGCATAACTACACCTGGTGTCTAGGGCTACCATCGCATATATTATATAGTTCATCAAAACTATAATACCTAATAAGCTAAAGATTACCCTTTGAGTTACTACGGAATACTTAATATCAAAACCATTATTTCTTATTTCTGCAACACTAATAATACATGAAATTATCTTAACTAAACAAAAAGTACGTTAAAGCTTTTTTAAAGCATTTTTAGGCTTTGTATGAAGTTGAGATTCAAGAAAATACAAGTGAAATTGGTCTTGAATCTAGTTTTGAATGCTTGTCTGAATTACTAGGTGTTGCAACCCTATTACTAGTTTAAAATTATCAATTTATCTTTTCAGTTCGCAAATTCGGTGAGGATTACAGCCGTACGTTATTGCCGGTTTCTGGGAAAAGGCACCAGGTAGACGATTCAACAGCCTTTGTTACCCTGACTGCAATAAATGAAAGTAAAGTACTCTACAATAACAATGCTAAGATTTTTTTTCAAATTTACTAGTTTTTTGTAATGCAAATTGAATTTTGTTATTAAAGTTTGAAGTTGTGCAGGTAAGTAAATGAATTATTTACTTTGAATTACAAAATTGACTAATTTTTAAACAAAATCCACCATGCTTCGTATAGAAATAACAATTTCTTATTTTATCACAGTAATGATATCAACTTATTTCTACAATTATGATTCCAGATAAGTTTTTTTATGATTCCTATTTTTTTTGTGAATGACTATCTTGCTGTTTGACTTTACGGTCCTGACAGCTTTATCGCGGGCATTTGGGGGCAAGCGTAAGCTCGTCCGAGAGTTTACACGATTAGCACAAGGACGCCTTCTGCGAGACTCGAACCTCGGCTTGGACTATCGTGGGGAGAAACAAGTCGCATGGGCGGCCAGACGGCACTCACCGAAGTGAGTATTTCTTAATATATAATATTTATTATATATTGATATATTGAAAGGGGAAATAAAACACAGCTATTTTATTTTATTGTAAGTGTATCGTAAGCGTCAGCCTAACAACTTACTTATTGTCTAAGTCTACACCGTTCCCAAAGCGCTGAGTGCAGAAGAAACGGC
>DWCF01004558.1:0-16104 GCA_018230265.1 Delias oraia | reverse complement strand
ACTCAACAAATGTACGTAAAGAATTTTTTTTCTTTACCTTTAATTTAGAAGGCGCGCAGTTGGCATTAGATATGTCACTGTCACTAATCTATGGGGGAGAGGTAATTAAAGTATAACAATATCTTGCGATTTGGAAACGGACACAATTTATAACGCTTAATGACATATCTCTGTTCTCAGGTTTGTATTAGTTTCATTGTGTGTAAACTTGATATAAAAGATATTTTAATATGTTAAACAAAAAGGAATTAGTATTTATTTATAATAGATTATTCACAGAGAAACTCAATTATGTTTACAGATTGTCGTTTAAATCATAAAATTATTATAATTATGTAATTTTTTAAATTTTCTTTATAGTAATTTTCTAACTTACCTTATAACTAGCTGATCCGGCAAACATCGTTTTACCATATATATGAAAGTTAGATATATTGCGGACTTTTTACAGGCATTATCAAGCTCTCAATCATAATATATTTCTCATAGTTAAGGAAGCATTCGAAAGAAACATTGTTTGACCGTTTTTGCTTCTACTTTTCAAATTTGACTATCACGAAAAAGCCTTTAAGATTCAAGTTAATATATAGCCAATGTTACTCAGGAATAACATATCTTTCTATTGGTAAAATAAGTTTCAAGAACAGTAAATTAAATCCAGAGATATTCCCCACAAACACACAATCTTTCTTTATAATATTAGTATAGATGTATTATCTACTGATCTGCTTACGGATACTTTTAAATGTTATTCAACTGTTTCAGACGAATTGCACTCTGACTCTATTCAACATTAGTAATGAAAACGTAATTATATCAGCCAGCGTCCCCCAAAAAGAACAAGAGGCTCTCAAGGAAGCTGGAGAACCGTTACTTGATAAAGAAAAGGTATGTTTGCGATAAATAAAATAGTTTTGATCATGTTTCAATAAAATAATATAGAACTACAGGTTTTAAATCCAACTTTAAGACCAACACCCAGCAAATCAAAACTATTTAAAATCTTATCGATATGCATTGAAGGAATATGCGTATTTAAGTTTTCTCATACCTTATCCGACCCTCTTCCCAGCCATTTGGCATATAAAATAAGAAATTTTATTGGTGATCGGAAAAATGGACTAGGGAATAAGGCGATCGCTCCAGGCATTTTCAGGAAATCCCTTAAAATGAATTAAATTGTCTAAACAGTACCACTGAGTTGGCTTCGCGGGTTCTTTTCGGGTCTGGGTAGGCTTGGGACCGCTAGTAGAGTCAATGTCGTTCAAAAGTGATTGTGAAATCCTAATTGATAAAAGTATTACATTTATTTTTTGAATTAAAATGTTTCAGGAGGCCTGTATCGACGTGTTGAAGATCGTAAAAGCCCGCATAAACACGCAGCATGAAGACATCTCCTCCCACTTGCTGCTGTCCATCTTCAAGATCGCCGAAGTGGACGTGGTCTACCCAGCACCGCCTGCCTCCAATTCTACTCACCTGACTCCAAGTAGAGTTTTATACACCATCCTTATACTAATTACATTCCTACGCTATAATTTTTACACACTTTTCAAATGTACCGTCAATTGTTTGTCGAATTTATACAATATTAGGAATGGGCGACTCTCTCGCGCCCTCTCGAAGAAATATAAAGATTTTTTATCTATTTTGAAATGTTATAAAGAATTTATCGAAGTAGAAATCTTGCACGACGCACTCGCTTTAGGGAAAGCACAAATCACAAATATATTTATAAGATATATAGATGTATATAGAGTTAAGATAACGAAACATATCATGGAAGCTGTGAAAACAATATATACTTGTAAGCCAATTGCCGAGGCAATCGTACCTACATATTTTTCTAGAGATATTCGTGTTATTTCGATGCTTTTCGGTGAGTTCTTTTTTGAAAAAATCGCGTCCTTTTCTTATGGGATTGTGGAATCCATTAGTCTAGCGAAATCTAGTAGTAGTATGAAGACTGAGATGAACTAAACGTATCTTTATAGTTAAGTGTATTGTGTTTATTTTCGACTAGAACTGGTGCTTGTAGGTGGATCTTAAGGCTGGGTTTTGTAAATAATATACTACGCCTTTTACACTATTAGAATTCTGTTCCAGCTCTGATAGTGACCGATATTTTTTGATACAAGTGAATGTTCTCAAAGGTCACTACAAATATTCATCATCCGTTGAAATAAATTAAATATTTCGTTTTATTTTTCAAGGTTTATATTATAATTACAGTTCGTCTCAAAATAAATTTTAAATACACTCACTATACAAGTAATATATATAGATTTTAAATTTTTTAAATTGTATATTTGAGGTTTTATGTAAAAATAGATTTTAAGCACAAATTGTTTGGAAATGTTCACAATTAAAGGAAGTGGTATATTTCAGTGAAATATCATCAAAATTCTGACTAAAACTTAAATTGTGAATAAAACTTAAAGTCCACCGTGTTACTTTTAAATAAATTAATATAATTAAATCAAAGAAGCGTAAAAGCTTTAAATAAGATAAATATTTCATGCATCTACAAGATGATAATTTGTTGAGTTTTAGTAATTCCGCCACTTCTTAATATCAGAAAGGAGTGACATAAATCTGCTTTTAATAATTCACTTGTATCGAAAAATTTAATAAGGGTAGAAACTTAAATGCGCCTTTCTGTTAGGAGTTGTCATTGTGTGCACAATAGAGAGCATGTATTTAGCAACTATCACAACTAAATTCACTCTTATGATGCTATAAAGCATCTATATTTATCTTAACTATACTCTAGTATAGAAATGTATGAAATTACTAAAAATCCAACTTTTGTATAAATTACGACGTATTATTTAATAAAAAATATTATCTACGACAAACTGCATGGAAATTGACTTATAAAATGTCATATTTCATCGCAAAGAATAATTCCAATCAAAAGAAAGAATGAATTTCCAATCGTTACTATTAAATCTTTAAACTTTATATGCTAGTTATATGTTAAATTTAATTTACTTTAATTTCAAAATCATGTAAGGGATATAATATATCCAGTAACTATCAAAAAAAATTCAGGGTTGGTGTTTTTTTAATATTAAAAATATGACCACCTACTTACGAATTTCCAAATCTATTGAAATTCTTAATTTTTTTTTAATATGATATAACATTAAATGTCTTTTTTAACATAACTCTATACATTATACAATTATAAAATTGTTGAATTGAAAGTTGCTAAATGACGTGCTAAAGTTAGGTCACCTAGTAGTATTTCTGAAGCATTGATATGCAAAATGGTAAAGAAGGAAGCTTTAATTTGAAGTAGAATTAGACTCTTGTGTTTTAAACTGTCAGTTAGAAATAAATGTATGTAATTCCCGTCTGTATGTCATTTCTTTGCTTAGACGACAGTCTATAGGTGTTTCAATGCGCCTCAATTTTATCTTAAATGAGCTGAAAAATTATGACACTTTCTATATATTCAAAGTATGCTTTTTAATATTTTGAATACTATGTTGATGCTGATTAATAAGAAACTGCGAAAGTAATAACAAACTTATGAAAAATTTCAAGTGCAATATCTTGTTTCTAATAGAAGATAATTATCGAGTTTCTTATACGTATTTTGAATCGTAATTACGAACAGTGTATAGAAAATTTCTCGTCTCTAATTTTATAGGGAGCTTGCAACAGCATAATTTTACTGATGCAAATATACACAAATTTAAAGTTAAACATTATTATTAAGTTTTATTTTATATGTTATGTATTTATATACATATCTTAGAGTATACAGTCTTCAAAGTTTTTAGTAGTTTGGCTTTATTTGAAACGCTAAGATCAAAAAATCAGTTACAATGCGTGTTTTTATTCTAAGAAACTGAAAGAACTGGAAAACCTTATATACTCTAAAGATGTAGTTTATAGTTTTAAATATCTTATTGATTCTTGAATTTTGTTAAAATCTATATAAGCTTAAAAATGTTCTACTATATTAAGCTATTTTTTGTTAAAAATTTGAAAAAAGTATAAATTGTTGTTAGCACAAATCTAATTTTAAACGAAACATATTATATACAATGATTTATATATATTTAGTTCCGTTTGTATATTAAATACACAAGTGTAACCTAAAGGGTTAACAAATTTAAACTCGCTTAGTTTTAGCGGAAACGAAACATATCAAGAAAGCTCAATTTTATACTTATAGCATAGAAACTGAAGCATACTGTAGGTTAGAATAGTGAAAAATATATTAGATAGTGTTTAGATTAATCGGCGAACAAAAGGGCTTGTATTATTGGTTTCTCGTAAGTACGACGTTCTTATAAAATCTTTTACAATACAATTGTAAAAAAAGTCATTTCTAAACTGCGACTTCTTAATTCTCAAAGCACCCAAGTCTTGAGACAAACATTGAAACTTGGTAGTTTTCAATTAACTTAGTGTTTATTTCAAATTATTAAAAATTATTTAAAAATATATATTTCTTGATGATTTTCAAGGTAACTATTATTGAATACATAAATAATGTTCAATATATTACAGCATTTCAAATAATTGTATTGTTTTTAGAAGAATTTTAGTTGGAATTCTCTTCGCGGAAAGTTTACCTATAATTTTGTTATATATTTATTTATATCGACTCAGTAGTCGGCTGAAATATTTCTATTCAAGCCTTGAGGTAATACGTCACAATTCTCAGATTAATATAAATTGTATTTCCCGCAATATTCAAGCTCTTGACAGGATCCATTAAAATTCTAATTGAATTTCAAAAGCTCTATCTGTTTGAATTGTGAATTCCACTCGACAACTCGTCATATAAGGCCACACGCTTATCTGGGCCGTAACACACGTGAAAATAATGTTTCAAATTAATTGCAGTGTTTATAGTTCGTGCTTAGGGTCAATGTTTGAATCCCGATAATAAATCAGATGTAAAGCTATGTAAATTATTAATGGATTTACATTTCAAATAGTTGTTTTTTAGTAATTTAGGCGTTCTTAGATTTAATTACGTAGAATACAGCTGTTGTTCTTTTAATAATATCGAGAAAAATTAGCAGGGGCTTGGAGAGATCAAATGCAGTTCACAAAGCTTTGAAATGAAATTTTCAGTCACACCATTCTATGCTAAATAAATGCAATAAATAATCTTCGAGTCCCTTTTCAAAATTTGTTATTAGTGTTTCTAAGCTTTAATAAGATTCAAGAATAGAAACGTCATACTGTCACTAGGTATGTTTATAACAGTTTTTCATCTCGGGGATGTTATGAAAATCATTGAAATATGGAGCACGTCTCATACCTTCCATGTAAATAAAAGCAATATACAATCATTAATATTTTCTAAAATATTTAATTTTCAAAATACTTATTTACACTGCACTGCACCGTATTTATACAAAAAAAATGTTATTTATCAAAATATCAATACATATCAAATATTTCAAAATCGTTACGAAATAAGTAATTTTTATATTAAGTGATTTTTATATAAGATACATAAATGGAGACTATTAATTTAAAATTCTTTTGTATGTAATATCTAAATTGTTAAGATTTTAATATATTCATAATTTTGACAGTGTTGTTAATTAAGGTCTTCTTAGTACATATAAGATGCTTCGGACGGACGCTGGCGAAACTGGCTATGATTCCATACTTTCATTATTTTCATTGAATTTCAGCAACTCGGTTACAGTTTTAAACAAAGTTTTAAAAAAGTTTATATATTCAATAAGTAGATACTTAAGTAGCGAAAGCACGCTTTCTGGTCATTAAAATAACTTTCCATCCGATAATGGTTTCTGTCAATGTGAATAAAAATATTGTCTATGGAATAGTTTATTTATAATACAATACAAAAATGACTACGTGGCCTTATACCGCCGCTGTAGCAGTTTCTATTTTGAGGGTACCATTTAGGCACTTTTCGTTGACAATTGAATCGTGTTGAATTTTGCATCGTTTTGAAGAGCGAGTGTTTAATCATAGCCAAAATTGCCAAACCCGTTAGCGTATGTCTTATATGATACAATGCTTCATTACTATGGAATAGGCACATCGTTTTGCCAGTAACTAGTTCCTTTAGAGATTTCTTTTTTCATTTAATATCGTTTTCATATTTGTAAGTAAAATTGTTGTGTGTTAGACTAATTGATGTTACTGCAACTAGTTCAATGTATAGTTATTTATAGAATAGATTTAATGTCAATATGGGATTTTTAACTTTACCTGTGGTTCTTTATGGAGTACCAGAATTGTAATTTTTTTTAATAGACCAGTATTTTTCTAAAATTCGGTAACAAAAATAAGTGAAGTACAATAGGTAGGTGTTGTTTTTATATTGCAGCGGTTATGTGAAGAAATTCAGCCGATTTTTTGAGATATACAAATTATGAAAAAACTGTTTTGATTGGTTTATGTACTCTTGGTTACATATGTGGTCATAAAATGTCGAGATTTTTTTAAAATCTGTATAACAAAAATTTAATTCCGTTCTTTAATTTCCCCTTTTTCAGTTTATTATTATCCATCCCACCTTACAGGTCTCACAAAAGTCCCAAATCGATATTGAAGAGAAAATAAATCAATTATTGTGAATACACAGCACTGTAGTGATATGCGTAACTGAGCTTCTAAGAAATAACATTGTTTTGTATGTACACTATTATATTGTTTAATATTTATCCACTGTGCCCGATGGCGGATCTGTCGTTTTGTTGGTAGCTAAATAAAGTGATTCGTATATAGTCCTTTCATTGCTTAAGAAATATTTTACCATAAGAATTCCTTAACTTTAAATTTAAAAAAACATTCGTTTGCTGAATTTTTTACCATGGAAACAATATTTGAGAATTTTCATTGTTACTCAATTAGAGGCAGGCTTTGACACAAAGAAAACGAACAGAAATAAATAAATATTCAGGTAGATTATGATTATATACTTATTAGTAAACTTCTCACTGATAGTGATCAATTGAAACTAATTTATAAATAAATACTTAATTTTATTTAGTACATTAATGAAAATATTTAAGATCACGCTTTTAATTATAAAAAAAAACTAATAACTGTCACAACTATAGGTGAAAAAAATAAAACAACAAAAATACATATTAAATTCACTGTGAATAATTTTATTATTTTTATACATAATGTGTCGTACATTCTCGAACACAATATCACAAATTATTTTGGTAAGATTTTAAATAATTGCTTGGTTATTTACTAAAAGCGCCTAAAATTAATAATTTAAGCCTTAAAGGGCATTAATTCACAGGACTTTAGATTTATTAGAAACAGATATCACAGTCTTTTCTAATATAGGTTATTTATATAATATAGGTAATATAGGTTCGAAATATAGGTTTTGAAAGCTCGAATTTTATTCCAAATGGCAAATTTTCCGCCAGATTATACTTCGAAATGACATCTATGAATTTTATTTTCACACAATTTTTTTCGGAAAATCGACTATACCCATTGGAAAATATTTTATCACCATCTTTTTAAAACATCTTAAAAATATTAAGGCACTTAACATACCTGTGCTTCTTAATCTAATAAAAAAAGTCAAATTGCATTGTATATTTAAAAAATGCTTATTTGCGTTCAAACTTAAATTACTTAGACAAAAGTTAACAAATATTCATTAAATATAATGTCTGTTAATATCAATTGGACAAATTAACGTTAAAAATAAATAAAAAAGTAACTTATAAATATCAAATACACCATTTTATATTGACGCATATTTTAAATTGTATGCAAAAATATTTTTTAAGCTTATTTTACGGCTAGAAAATGCTGTCAAAACGATTGAATTTTTGGTTAAAATATTATGAACTACGATTTACGTACATATTAAACAAACTACGTTTTCAATGGTTTTTCAAGCATTTTCTCAGTCATTATTAAATTTCTTCTATATGTACACAAATTTAGGTTGGTAATTTTGACAACTCAGGTTGTATAAAGTAAACCCTATTCGATTAACGATTTATCAAATAATAGACAATAATTTCATTGAAACAATAGAAGCAATAAATGCTAATACAATTACGGAATGTATTCGTTTCCCACGACAGCAACGGCATTTTAATAAAAAACGTATTCCCAAACACGGTACAGACATTTTTCATCTACCCTCATTCGAGTTAATTCCTTCAAAATCATAATTAATCGATGTATGTCCCTCCATATAATCCATTTCAGATAATTGACGCTTTATCATTAAATGTGGCGTTTTTCTAACTTTCCTCTCTTTGATACACCTGGGCAACCACCGCTTTCGTTCCATTAAATATTGCACGATGATACGCTCAAAGAACAACGCTAGGACAAAATTGAGCGCTGCAATAGCCAGAACAACATAGGCCATCAGCTGATCTTTTGGCATCTGCAGTTCAAGAAAATCAGCTAACCATTCCGCCGGTGCCACAGTTATATAGACACAAAGAGCCATCATAACAAGAATACTAAGCATTAGCTGTTTATTCGTTGCAACTGATCGTCTATACGGCGCCCCGTGGCTGAAAACAATCGCCAATGTGATATATTGAAACATGGATATAGCGAAAATTGCATAATTCTCAAAGCATTTATTTGCCTCCTCGCCTTCGTACGTATGTCGCACATACCACGGGAAATACGTCAACGCTAAATAGCTCAAATACTGCGCCACACCGATCAATAGCATCTGACCAATCAAACTGAGCAGCGGAACAATTCCCAGCAGCGACGTTAGAGGTGGCAATTTACACAATTTACCACTATACGCTTGGGTCATACCGAAAAAGAAAGCAAAATTAACAATCAAAGCGACATCTATGTATAGAAATTGGAAATCCGTTAAATTCGCATCGAAATAGTACAGGAATGCGACCGAAAGGAATTCTGTGAGGGAATAGGCAATCATGAATTTAAACACGCCAAAACTTGTGGTGAGGGCAGCGCGACCCTCACGCAAGACCCGAGTAACACAGACAATGTCGGGGTGCTGTGATGTGAACGGTGCGGCGACACTCGACTCCAATTCGGAAAGGGAGATGCCTGTGTGCGCAGCACGAAGAGCCCCACAGTCATTTGCACCGTCGCCACACATACCTGAAACAGGCAGGTTAACTTTAAATACATGTTACATATAAAACCCTCATATCACATTGCCTAACTCATAACGAATTAACGTTTATGATATATTAGTATTCTGTGAGCCCGTGGTATCACTTCGGAGGAGCTAGCCCAATTAGTGCGTCAGGATGGCTCTCCCAGGGGTAAGTTTGGTCTGAGATTCGGTCAGTATCTATTTTTCATACCCCTAAGTTGTTAAATGTGATATAATTCAATTTTTTTCATGATTTATCAATGAAATATACAGATAATCCTATCTTTTTATATTTAATCGTATTCTTTTTTTTATTATATAGTAGATAACGGAGTAGGTGGGACTCCTATATGGTAAGAGGACACCGCCGCCCATGAACAACCGCACCACAGTCCGCGCGTTCACTCACTAACTTTGCGAAACACAGTACAAGTACCGTTTCACAATTCGGCCGGGCGAATGTCTTAATACTGTTGTATCCTTGGGAAAGGCATGTTAAAGCAAATGCTAAGTATTGATTGGGCCGGCTCGTCCGAAGTGATAACACGGGCTGACAGAATTGAGAATACTCAGCGTGAAACGGTAGTTGTACATGAAATGGTACTTCTAGTATTTCGCTGAGTTAGGATATCGGATGCCTTTAAAAATGCCGCTTATGAGTTGTAAAAAAACAGCCACACCACCAATGCACGGACTGTGGTGCGGTTGTCCATGGACGGCGGTGTTCTCTTACCATATAAGAGACCCGCCTTCTCTATTGTCCGCTGTACCATAAATAAATAGTTAAATTTTTAAGCAAGAGCACTCACCGACATAATATCCCAATGCCTGATAGTCGGTGACGAGCTGTTGCTTCTGTTCAGACGACATTCGGGCGAAAACAGCTCCTCTCTCAATCACTGGACCGACGCTTTCCGGGTGCAGAGTACGGAGTGTCTACAATTAATAAAAAAATATTATTACAAATTATTAGATATAATAATTATTATATATATAATTAATCTATAAGTATTCTGTGACAAAATATATTTAATAGATAAAAATACATTTGTTAACCTTTATTTTTATATATTTTTTATATTTGTTAACCTAAAGGTTTTTATTTTTATCAATTACTATATCTTTTACTTTAAAAACAACAAAAAATATGAAACTAACCCTCCAAGCATCCCCGGTCATCACCAACTTGTAGCTGACTCCCTGCTGGGGATCTTCTACATCCCGCATCCTAGTTCTTCTTCCTCCCGTGCCACTACTCCCTCCAACTTCCCAAGAACCCACCCCGCTGTCATCCATTTTATGGGAACCCTCGAATGGGATCAAACCCCCAATTGGGACCTGAAAAGCATTTACAACTTTTGCAATCAACTTCATTTTCAATACGAGTCTTTATTTTTACGTATGTTTTTTTATTTTGCAATTAAGACGGCAATGGTGTTCTGATCACGACACAATCCACACACTGGTTGTGTAGCCCTTTTTATTCCGCTTAAGCAGCATTTCTAAGGGCCTCCGATATTCCACTCATTCAGAGAAACACAGTAGAAGTACCGCTTCAAGCACCACTACCATTTCACGATGAGTATTCTGTGAGCCCGTGGTATCACTTCGGAGTAGCCGGCCGGGGTGAAAATAACTAATAATCGTTTAATTTTACTATTTATAAAAATTTTACCCAATTATTTTTATAGAGTGGGAGTGGGAGAGCCATGCGGAAGCATAATATGCTGACGCACTATTTGGGCCGGCTTGTTCGAAGTGATACCACGGCCTCACAGAATACTCAGCGTGAACTGCTGCACGTTTGTTCAGTTCTATGACCATTTAGGAGACCCACCTGCTCCGTCATCTGCTATAGAATTTAAAAAAATAAAAACTTACGCCATGCAAACTGCTTTGACAATATAAATCTGGCTGTCCACCAGATTGATGCACAGTGAGGTGTACAACTCTGTCCACACTCTCAAGTATACCACATTCCTTAGCCACGCTTACAGCTGTGTGTATGTTGTCACCTAAAATACAAGAAAAATACTACACTGATAAATTTATTTAATAAATTTATACTACAAAAAATACACACAAAAGCAAAAACAATATACTTTTTTTATAGCAACGGTGGCAAACGAGAAGGAGGCTCAACTAGGGCAAGCAGTCCTCCGCCCGTGGATACCCCCCGCCCTTGAAGAGCCGCGGGTGCATTGCCTGCCTTTATATATCGCCAACAATTGATCACATACAGGCAATTCAAGGTGTTTATTTCCAATATTTATTATAATTACAGTAACTTTTAATTTTACCCAAAAAAAGGAAAACTTTTGAAAATTACATTATCATTCTTAGCTTAACTCTTTCCCTCAAAACATTTAGAATTAAAAATGTTTTTCCTTCTACAAACCAACCACTAACTAAATTTCTATTCCTTCACATCCAATATACTTTTTTCATTTCATAAAAATCTCAATAAAGTTATATAGTTAATAATAATTAATTAATTAATTAATAATTGAGATTCAGTGTGTATCAATAGAAAACGTTATTTGTTAAAATTGCCGAGTTGATATTCTTACGGCAACACACTGAAGCTATTGAAAAAGCTTAAAACCTTGTAAGAACGTAAAACATGATTAATAAGATCTGACCCTCCTAAAGGTTCTTTATGTAGGTCTAGTTTCACACAGTTGACGATTCATAGTAACTTGGAATAAGTTCTATTAATTAAAGATTTTTTGACTTTGACTTAATATTTCCAGCATTTAGAACCCTTCACCACCCTTCACCGCCCTTCACCCTACCTGTAATCATTACCACGTGTATGTCGGCCTCCTTGAGTTCCCGTATTATGCCGGTGGTAGCCGGTTTCAGGCGATTTTCCATTATAACTAGACCCAGGAATTCCAACTCACATTCCACCTGGAATATTAAAAGCCTTTATTATTAAACATTCGTCTAAATGGGCACCCACTAGAAAGAGTTCCTACATCATAAAAATATATAAAACCCGAATGAAACAAAAAAAAAAGAATGTATGCAAATTTTTAATGAAATCGGCTCTGTACTACAATTTAAATATTAAAATTTTACTCACTTCATGTCTATCCAATTTCTGTAGCTGTTTGTGGGTGACTTCAATTATTCGCGTGGACATTGCAATAACGCGGTAGCCCTTCTCGGCGTACGAGCTCAATACCTCGTTCAGATTATCTGGAACTGAACATTGTTCTTAAAATTCACCTCTGTTTAAACTTTTTGAAGAAATTAAGCTTTTACATTCAATTAGTAGATAACCGATACAGACAACAAAATATAATTTGTACATATACACAGAATACGCAACGTGAAATGGTACTGGTACTGTATTTCGCTGAGTGAGTGAGGATATCGGAGGTCCCTAAAATGTCGCTAAGTGGCGTAATACACCGGCAACATTACCAATGCGCGGACTGTGGCGCGGTTGTCCATGGGCGGCGGTGTTCTCTTATCATATAGGAGATCCACCTGCTCCTTGTCCGCTATACTATAAAATAAAAAAAAAGAAAAGATATACATATACACGATAAAAAGGAAACAACTTATATAATTTGACATACAGTTGTATCTATGGAATCACTTGTTGTCGTCTATCAGTTTTATTGTCTATAGATTAATATGCAGAAGCAATATTTTGTTGCTATTTAAGCTAAAAACACCTTATTTGAGTCAGAATTAGTTAAAATTAAGTAAAAAGCTAAGTATATAAAGTAAATGAATAAATGAGTTCCTAAATTTTAGTGTATGTTTTACTAATTTCTATAATTATGTTATTAATTAAAGGAATTCAGTGTGAGTTTTGGGGATTATTTTTCTTTTAATAATGATAATATAGACGATAGAAATAATAAAAAGTATTTCTAACCAGTAGCCGGTTTGCAGAGTGTTCTCAACATCTCTGGGGCACCCTTGCAATAGACCCTAAGAACGTCTTCACCCAGGAGTCGAACTACTACCGAGGATCTTTGCAGAGATGATACAAACTGGTATTGCTGTACAATACCAACTTCGAGAGGTATCTGAAATGAATTCCAAAAGTATTCACTGTCAAAAAAACTTAATGCCGCTAATAAGATGTAAAAACTAAATATTCTAGGCAATATTGAATAAAAATTTATCGGCTTTTGGTTATCGGAGGCCCTTCAAAATGCCGCTAAGCGGCGTAAAAAGCCGGCTTCACAACCAATACGCGAACGATTGTCCAGAAGCCACGTTGTTCTCTCACCATAAAGAAGACCGGCGTGCTCCGTTGTCCGCTATACCATAAAAACAAAATTCCTTTACAAATACTTCCTTAAATACTTACATGTAAATCATCAACGCTAATATTGGCAGAACCTTTGGGCTTGACTATCGTCGGTGTTAATATTTCATAGTTGGATAACTCTGGCACATCCGGCTCTTCTAGCAACCAACCCGTCGATTCAAACATCTATAATATTTATAATAAATAAGGGAACTTTCTAGTTAGAAAGGATGTGTATATATATGGCACGACTTTAATAAATATGTAAGCTTTTATGATGTTGTCATGATGTCAGTATGAAACGTAACTTGGAACAATTCACATGTATTTTGTGTCGTTGTCGTACAGACACTTAGAAAGGTTTGCTATCCGCAATTGAATTGATTCAGGTTAGTTTTAAGTTTGTTATTTTATTGTAATATTTGTTGATTTTTGTTAATTTGTAAATATGGGTTTGGTAAATGAGGTTATCCGCAGCCGAACCAAAGTAACCGACATTGCCCGCCGTATTAGTAAGTTGAAGTGGAAATGGGCTGGCCACATCGCTCGACGAACCGACAACCGATGGGGAAGAAAGGTTCTCGAGTGGCGACCGCGTACCGGAAAGCGCAGAGTGGGACGTCCCGCCACGCGATGTTAAGAGGATCTCACGAAGGTCGCGGGCAACCGCTGGACCCAGATCGCTCAAGAGCGTAACAGGTGGGCGTCTTTGGGGGAGGCCTATGTCCAGCAGTGGACATGAATAGGCTGATGATGATGATCCAGTTCGAGCTCAGATACAAATAAAGATAATTTTATTTATTCGGTCTATGGAAGGGCTTGGCCACAGTGGCCGGGTGAGTGTCTTGGTATGGTGAAACGGACTATTTTTCACAACGCGATGGCTGAGTGCCTATTTTGCGTCACTCAAACAAATCTAGCTCTCCAAGCAACCACCTCGGATTGCTCGGATTGCCGGCGGATTCCTGAGGTGTCGTGCCGTGAATATTGCAATCCCTATACGTTCTAAAAGGACATGGGCTGCTGTTTCTTCCTCCTCCACGCAGGCTCTGCATGTTATCTGAAGGTTATCTGTAACACCTATAACATAAAGATGTTTGTTAAAAGACACATTTACTCACACGAAGTAACTATTTTGAGAACCGATTATGCTAGATGACCTAATCTAGAAATTAAACATAGGTTGACTGTGTTGCATTTCTTAATAAATATAAGACCGATTTTTTTATTCTATAGCGGACAACGGAGCAGATGGGTTTCCAATATCCTCACTCACTCTGCGAAACTCAGTACAAGTACCGTTTCACGCTGAGTATTCTGTGAGCCCGTGGTATCACTTCGGACAAGCCGATCCAATTACGTGAAAAGAATATAAATGAAAAATAATTGAAAATTCGCTTCGTTGAGGCTTATAGCACCACTTTGCTAGCTATGAGGCTGTCCTGTAAACAGGTCCTAAGTAATATTTGTTCAAAAATTAGTAGGCGACGCCCTTTATAAAATTACAAATTAATGTAAACAGCTTAAAATATTTGTTGACTAAACAAACTCATCTTTCTCAGAGTTTACTTTACAATAACTATACTGTATGTACACATATTACACCATATAAAGTAAGCTTTAAATAAATAGTTTTCAAGTTGTTTTGGTAACTAAAATATCAGAAAAAATATGTAAACTTTTCTATATTTCAAATAGTTTTCAGAAAT
Source organism: Delias oraia (assembly GCA_018230265.1). Taxonomy (NCBI): domain Eukaryota; kingdom Metazoa; phylum Arthropoda; class Insecta; order Lepidoptera; family Pieridae; genus Delias; species Delias oraia. Next base: position 1,028 of record DWCF01004558.1, on the reverse strand, counting down.
TTAGACAGAATAAGAGAGGCTTGGAAATTCATAATATTAAAGCCTTTTTTTATTGACGGAATAGGCGATTCGCCTCTATGATAAGAAATAACTAGCTCCCATGCACAAGCGCGCCACACTACAGGCTTTGGTTGTGTTGACGGCTTTTTATGCCACTTAAGCGGTATAAATTCAAGAACCTCTGGTATTTTCATTCATGCAAATATTCTGTGAGCTCGTGGTAGCACCTCGGACGCGCTGGCCCAATAATTAAGTCAGCATGCTTCTACTACAGGTGCGATAATGTTAAGATATTCTCCCGGCCTTAGTCAAGGCCCCTCCAAAATAGTCAGCGTGAAACGGTACTTGTACTGTGTTTCGCCGAGTGAGTGAGGATATCAGGGTCTTTAAAAGCGGCGTAAAAAAACCGGAAACCCAACCAATGAGCGGACGGTGACGCGGTTGTCCATGGGCGATGGTGTTCTCTTACCATATAAGAGACCTACTTGCTCCGTTGTCCGATAAAATATATGAGAAATAAAATACCTTTAGAATTTTATCTATATCAACTTGATTTGAAGTGATCATCTCTAATTAAATAATGGTAAAGAATTGCAGTCAATGTCTGGAATTGCGGTATGTCTTTCCGTTCTTAATGTTCTCAGGCTTGTAATGTTACGTATAGAAGTTCTAAGGCTATATTTATTCAGGACTTCAGAGAATATTAATCTACTGTAAAGTTTTTGTCCGGCTATTATAGCAGTCTGCAATACCGAGTCTCACATATCCACTCGCAAGAGAGGAATGCGTGCATTCCTAACGGTTATAAAAGGCGTTCATCATCATCAGCCTATTCATGTCCACTGCTGGACATAGGCCTCCCCCAAAGACGCCCAATTGTTACGCTCTTGAGCGATCTGGGTCCAGCGGTTGCCCGCGACCTTCGTGAGATCCGCTTAACATCGCGTGGCAGGACGTCCCACTCTGCGCTTTCCGGTACGCGGTCGCCACTCGAGAACCTTTCTTCCCCATCGGTTGTCGGTTCGTCG
>DWCF01004557.1:0-16116 GCA_018230265.1 Delias oraia | reverse complement strand
ATAAAAACTGATTATTAATTCATCAAACAAAAACATAAGCAACTTGTCAAGTTATTAATGTGTAGATATATTTTTTTAATATTATATCAACCTGACATTGTCATTCCAAACAAATTGTACAATATTTAATTTATGAGTACGTATGGAACTATTCTATCCCATCAAATTTCACATATCAAAGTCTGTGTAATTTTTTTGTTATGATTATATGTAAAAGCAATCACAAAAGTAAATATTGTACGAGCGAAAACTACAAGAAAAAAAGCCTTCGCGTCTGGCACTGCTTGAAAAAACATTCCTCAGTCCGGATGACAATGACATAATAAAAATAACCTCGATAGTACACAATAACAATTGTTTCCTGTTTGTCTTCGTTTTGCGTAGGATTCGTACACCACATGGCGTGCGTTATGGCTACCCAAATAAACAGGTCCGTCTAGGCCAAAGAAAATTTTGGTTGGCATGACAACAGGTTTCATGACACGTTATTTTTTGTATAATTAACTTGTCATTATTGATTAAGTTTCAATTATTTTACAGTTTCTTACAGTGCTCAATAATGCTAAATAAAAAAGATACAATATATCTATAAAGATTCTTGTATGATGTTTCAAAGAAAAGACGTAATGTACATAATCTGACATTAGATGACACCTTATTGCAATAAAGCTAATAGTGACATGTATCAGCGATCACACAGATTATTAATACTGAAGGGAAACTACAACGTAGGTACGCTAGCTTTATATTTAGAGTAGGTTTTCTTTATATCTCTATCACAATTTTTAAAATAAATTATATTATCTAATTTATTTAATGAAAAAATGCCACTCTTAAGTTTTAAAATTAGCCATGGGCTATGAACAAAACCTACCCATTATAAAATCGTTACGAATGATATATTATTATTAGTAATATATTATTTATGAATTATATGTAATAATTTCGATTTTAAACTATAGTATTATAAATGAAAATTCATTACCTAAATTACAATCTCCATAATATCACTGACAATTCACTCTATAAATTAATGACATGATATTACATGATCGAATGATGCAAATCCCTGCATCGATGATGCTTATAAAGTATCCCCACCGTGAGTAAATAATCCAGTTCCTATATGAATGTATGGAAAGAATAAAAGCAAGACATGATAATTGTTTAAGGGTTGAAAGTCGGCTCTGAATGGGTATCTTATAATAAGTGGTATTGGAGCTCTTCCTTGCAATTGAGCGTTGCAGAAATGAGCTCACAACAAAAGAGGCTATTTGTGCTGTAATGAAAGTCTGAGGCCGGTTAAATAAAGGTATTGATATTATTAGAATTAAAAAAGTAGTACAATTATTAAATGAAAACGAGAATTAACAAGTTTTTTAAGTTTATAATTATATTGTTAAATTATTAAGAGGTAGGTTCTAATTTTAAACGCGTAAATGTAAGGGTGGTTCTGAAAGTTTCTGTGCCTGCTCATTTTTCTTCTCAGAAGACCATAATCCGAACTGGCAGTGGTTTTGATATGGTTATGGGATACTAGATATTTCGTTAGTTTGTAAATTAAAATAAAATAATTGACAATTAATAAGTAAGTAGTTGGTGTGGCTTTAAATTAAATATGGAATTTAGTTCAAAAATAAAAAAAAAATTGATCTAAGGAATAAATTATATGTGAATTTCACTTATTTGGCTTTTATATATTAAACTATAAATTAATTAAATAAATTGAGTATGATTAATAAGGTACCTACTATATTTAATTAAAACATAGGAATTGTGATAGTTGTATTGGTACAGTAGTAAATAATATATCTTAAAAATCGTTACAATTTATGATAAAAAGTCTCAAACCATTTCTGTTATATAAAAAGTACAAAAAATAGTTTATTTCAAACAAGCCAGCCTCTGCAACATTGAGCCTACCTCTGAATGCATAACAAGTTTGTCCGTTGGTCAAATATTGTGCAAACAATGCCCAATCTTGACATCTACCCCTTTCGAGGGGTGATTTTGCAACGCTACAGGTAGTCGGAATGCAAACTTTGAGCTGCAGAAACTGGTTTGCCAATAACGAATAAATGGCGCACTCAAGTATTTTTATGTAGGTATTCACTAAAAGCAAAGGGAACGCTCCGTGCATGAGCTGCAAAACTTGTTTAATTGTCAATGATTCTTTGATGGTTTACATGTTTTGGGATTCTTTTAAAAAAAAATTCAATAAAGCAAAATATTTACTATTATTACATTTTATATAATTTAAAATAAATGTTTAGGTTTTCGTTTTAATCTTGAGTTCATGATTCCAAAGTACAATTGAATGTTAACGCTCGTCCGAAGTGATTCCACGTGCTCACAGAATACTCAGCGTGAAACGATACCTGTACTGTGTTTACCGCATAATGTTTGAGTATATCGGAGGCCCTTAAAAGAGCTGCTTAAGCGGCGTAAAAAACCGGCAACACAACTAATGCGTGGACTGTTGTGGTTGTACATAGGCGGCGGTTCTCTTACCATATAGGAGACCCACCTACTCCGGTACCCGATATGGAATAAAAAAATCAACGTGTATATTTTAGTAGGTTCATACCTACTTTATTTTTTGCTTTTTACTTTTTTATTGATTGAGTTTGATTTTAAAACTCAAGCCCGTTGTTTGTGGTTTGATTGTAAAAGTTAAAAAATAAGGTTTTCTGCATGTTTTTATTGTGCCTATGGATAATGTTCTATTAAGTCACTTCATTTGAACCGCGTATCGAACCTGATAACTCTCACTCTGTAGGCTTACCTATAAGACCACTAAGCTTAGCGGCTCTTAAGAAATAGCTAAATTAGTTTCATTTTAAAAATGTTATATTGCAAATGATTGTTAATTTTTTTGCTGGCGAGTAATTAGTATTTTTACTATTATAATATACTGTATGTTTTTTTGTATGTATTTTTATGGTATAGCGAACAACGGAGCAGATGGGTCTCCTATGTGGTAAGAGTACCTACATCGCCACTCATGGAGAACCGCGCCCCAGTTCGCGCTTTGGGTATATTATCTGTATTTTTTGCCACTTAAGATGCTTTTTTAATGGCCTTCGATATCCTCACTCACTCTCCGAAACACACTACAAGTACCGTTTCACGGTGAGTATTCTGGGAGCCCATGGTATCACTTCGGATGAGGCTGCTCAAAAAGTGCGTCTGAAAATGCTTCAACGCGGCTCTTCAATGAAATGTAATGAAATTAAATATTTGTTTCCAGAAAAACTTTATTTTAAATTACATTTTGTTGCCTCCGAAATACAACAAAATAATATTACGCGAATAAAGTAGAAATACTGTATACGACATCTTATCAACGGACGTGTATCACAAAATCTTTTTGAATATCATCCAAAATTCAAAGCTGTGTTTCAAAACATAAGACAGAGCAGAGAGTGCTCAAAAAAACTCATTAAAACGGAAATTTCTATCATATATTCACTAAGATAATGCTACGTCGAGCGAATATGAAGGAGTTATCTACAATCTACGGCCCACTAAATCACCATATATAAGGGGAAGAGGACTCATATTTACTCGCAAACGGACAAAATAAATGTTTTTATTACATAACGTATTTTCTCAAAGCTTCATTTGCATGGTTCATGCGAATCTGCACTTAACCCTGTATTCATACGGTCTATAATTGTGTTTAAGTGAATCGAGCGGTGGCTTCTAAAGTTCAATTAAATTGAAGCTTTATTATGATGCAGTAGAAAGTAAATTTGCTTGAACGTTACTTGCTGATAACAATTTGTTTACAGATAATAAGGGATGGCGCAAAACTTTAAATAGGATTTGGATCATGTATACCTGGAGATATTTGAGAGCAGTGAAAAAATCAAGTACCAAAGCAAATCAAGATATCTGACTCGTGGAAGAGCCATGCTGAATCATATGTGGATGTAGTAATTCAGCCAGCTAGTCCGAGGTGATACCACGTGCTCACATAATACTCAACGTGAAACGGTACTTGTACTGTATTTCGCTGAGTGAGGATATCGGAGGCCTATAAAAATGCCGGTTAAGTAGCCTAAAAAGTCGGCAACACAACCAATGCGTGTACTGTGTCACGGTAGTCCATGGACGGCGATATTCTTTTACCATATTATAAAAGTAGCAAAGAGAAAACTCGTGGAACTGAACTCTATGGTCTAAGGTTAATGAATTATTAGATTCTTAGAATGTCGATTGTGAGAGGCGAGTTATAATCATAACATAACGTACCTACTTGTAGGTATTGAAATGTTTTTATATAAAACTAATGAATTATTTGGGCACACTCCCGATAGCATGTATTCTTGGCCAACAATACATATAGAAGATTTAATCGGTTTGTTCTTATTTCATGTGAGGTACAGTAGGTACGCTTTCACGATTTCAGAATTGATGCATACATTTCAATGAGCCGCCTGCTTCTATTAAAATTAAAATAATCCTACATACTTTGACCTTAGCAGCTTATTAGAATAATGGCATTATATTCTACGAATATGTGGTACATAATGTTACATTAACACAAAAGATTGAACAACGTAGGCGTCGTTAATCCCGCCGTTCGTTTATTTCAACCTCAAAATAATCCTTTGTTTAGCGCAGAAGCGAACAGACGTTCCAATTACAAAAGGTGGCCGAAAACCCTCGGATTTACGAAAAAAGTTATTTAAATAAAACCCAGGGCAGTGTCGCATAAATTGCCTTCATTAATTTCCGGCCCCACAAAATATTGTCTTGAAAGGATAATCAAATACAAAAACAGGGAAATGGCGGTGCGTCATTTCCATACATTTTGACGCCCCTCCGCCCGCGCTTTCGTTCCATTTCGTCCCCTTTTCCGGTCTCTGCTACCCCTATACGAGTCCTCCAATTACAATTCAACGAGTGAGCTTAAGGTTGCATTAGAGAGAATGGTTATTTCTGCAATTATCTATGTACTTTATACATATTCTCAGTAATAACCGTTGTTTTTTATCTGTAATATGATACCATACGTATAAGCCAGTATCTGTTGGAAATCAGATACGTATTCGATAATACAAAAGGCTTATGTACTAGATTAGGTACCTATTTAAATGGGCATGCCAATAAGTATGCGCTGAAAGTATCCATTTAATAAATACCTACTACTTTAAAATAACAAATGTTAACGAAAAATTATTATTCTGTAGCGGACAACGGAGCAATTGGGTCTCCTATATGGTGAGAGAACACCGCCGCCCATGAACATCCGCGCCACAGTCCGCGCATTACTTATGTTGTTCGCACTCTGCGAAACACAGCACAAGTACCGTTTCACGCTGAGTAATCTGTGAGCTCGTGGTGTCACTTCGGACGAGCCGGCCCAATTAGTGCGTCAGCATATGCTTCAGCATGGCTCTCCAACGGGCAAATACAAATAAGGGTAGCTTGATACTTACCGCGTAGAGGGATAATCTTGACAGCTTACAAAGTTGACACAAACATATAATAAACATGAAATTCCTTTTTTAGTTTAATACAAATGATTCTCTAAAAATACTATTAGGTAACTCTTAAAAAGCTTAATCATATGATATGATAAGAAATTTTGTAAATTAATTGACAAATAAAGGGTATATGTAAAAACACCTTCCCCATGTGGCAATTTAGTTTACAAACAAAGAGAATTGAAAAGTCTTGTAAAAACACAGTCGGCCGTTCCACTCCTAAACAAACAAAAATGAACATTGGCTTCTATGTTTGTTCCCCATTTAATTAATTTTCTCATTTCCTATTAACGAACAATTGTTTACGCAGATTTTATCTGATATAAGTATAAACATTAGGGGTCGTCACAGGCAAGCATTATATGTTAAGTGCTAAAGATATAATTAGAGACTTTGTTAGAATGTAGTAAAACAAGCGATCGTTGGGTGGAATAAAAGATATACCTACAAAATAAATTGAGCTTAAGCTTAAAATTTATATTATAAATAGTTAATGGAAGTGAAATATTTTCATTTCCATTTAAGAATGTCTAGTAACCGAAGCAACATGGCTTCATGCACAAGACTTTTTATTACTTTTGAAGTTGTAGGTATTTAGATGTTTAAATAACTTCACTTAAGGCTTTTAAGATAAACGTTCCCTAATACAATAGTAACAATGAACATACAAAACAATTATTTGAAAATCTCGTAACTATTCCGGTATCCATTATATTAAAGTACGAAAAATAATCCAAATTGGGTTATAATTTGTTGTTTGCTACAGTCTGTAAAAAGATAAGATAATTATTTCGTATTTTAACTCAATTTTATTATATTTATAAATTAGGTACTTTGAAAGCAATTTGTCACAAAAAGTTTGAAACTTCGCCCTTTAGGTGGGGGTCATTTATTACCGGACCCTTTTCACCCCGCAAGGGCCTTAATTTTACCTACAAAGCCTTCGCGGGAATGCGTAATGACTAACGACGTGACGTAAATCGCAGGGATTTACCCTTATCCAAAACATATATCCCTATATGCGATTCTACAGACATTTTATGTTACATATCTATTTCTAAGTTATCGATACAATTTATTTTCCGCAAGTACGATCTACATAAAAATTTAATGTTCGCTAGTTCATTTTTGTGAATATGAATATAATAACATTTTACTGATCTGCAGGTACAGTCAACTGAACACAGTCAAATACAATTGAGTTTATCTGTAAGAAAATATTTTATTTTATATAACATAGAACCAAAGTACCTACTTTGTACATGTAGAAACAACCCATTAGGTACCTACTTTACAAAACATATACCTGTAAGAAAAGATACGATATTTAATGCTATTATTAACACTGTCCGTTCCTAAATCACAATAAATATATAATTGGCGATCGCAGTTAGGTTTTATAGTACGCGGAGGACGTTGCTTCCCGCCCTCTGGTTTGTCCCTTAGTCGCCTCTTACGACACCCACGGGATGATATGGGGAAGCGCAATTATAAGCCGGCGCTTCACGGCAATAATCTTATGTGTAAGTAATGACGTACAACCAAAATAATGAACCGTAACTACGATAAAAATTGATAATTTCTTTCAAATGTTCGCACATTTTGTAGTAATAAAATGATTTCGGAATGAAAATTGTGATGCATTCGGATAGGATAGGATATTTTTATTCGACTACAAAAATGGAGAGTATGTTTTTAATATATCGGCTTTCCGGGTTATACTTGGATTCGGTTGGCGGCGTATCTGGCAGGATGATGTCTGCCGGGACCACTAGTCTTCACCATATGTTATATTGCAGTTATATCGTTGGAGCTATCATCCAGTTATGCATGGAAATCCAAAGAAGAGACCTATGTCCAGCAGTGGTGGCCCTATGGCTGAAACGACGATGATGAATGATGAGTTATATCGTGTTTTTAGTCGTTTTAATAGAGCACAAGCCATAAATTGAAGCCAGAGCATCTGGCGTCCCACGGATAGTTAGTAGGTAGGTACCTACTTAGTTAATATGTTTCTCATTCACTGTTTAATAAAAGAATAATATATATTTATATTCAATTACATAGTTAAAATATTTATTATACTGATGTCTATATTATATATATTATATTTGTATTTATATATTAAATATATAAGTACTTTTAAACTTAATATGCGAATCTTAATATCTTTGTATGGTAGGTATAGCAGACAACGGAGAAGGTGAATCATATAGGAATATGATAAAAGAACACCGGCTCACGTGGACAACCGCACCACAATCCTTACATTGGTTGTGTCGCCGGCTTTTTACGTTTTTACATTTTTATATGTATTTTGTATGTTAGCACACTGACAAGTTTTCAAATAAATTAAGATAGAAAATAAATTAAATAATCAAAGATAATTACTTCAAATGTAAATATATTTTAATTCGTTATTTAAAACAGCAACGAATATGGTCAGCGTTCTTGCTTAGCCATTTCAAGCTACTTCGTACATTACATAATGTATCGCAGACAATGTAAGTGATCGCAATGAACAAAGGCGCAATTTATCTGCGGTTTTACTTGAAGGGGACTGCTTCTAGCACTCGTAGTCATGGAGAAAATTAAAAGACCTTTTTTACGAGAGAAGCGTATTCGTTGCGGACTTATTGGATAGGAAATAACCTATAGGAAAAGTGCCATGTCAAAATGTTTTAAATTGTCTTTGATTTTAATTTTTAGTATTGCTTTTTATTTCAGCTACAGAGAGAAAAGCCTGGAAGTTATCGCTGATTAGCAATAAAGCCCACTGCATTCCCAAAAATTTAAAAAGTCTCACATTAAAACTACTTATCCAAACTATATAGTATATAGTCCTTATTATAATGTTATTGCGAAATAGCTTGTCAGAAATGAAATGACGTGGACATTATAATATCTACAAATCTAATATGTCTTTATTCATACAAGATCGCTTATGAGATGTCAAAGTTAAAATAGAAAATTAATTTATCTTTATAGCACGTACTAGCCTTGCAGGTATTGTAATAGGTGTTTGTTAATAACAAATGTTAGTCAATAACAACAAAAAAATTCATAAGTATCAAATCCTTTTCCATACGCTTATGTACTTTATTTCTAAAAAAGCCACCATGAATTTAATACGCTAGCAGATTACGCTATGGCTACCATTTGCGCAAACAGTACCTAAGTACCTATAGTGGTACACTGCAGAGCCATATTCCGATTCCCTCTGTTAATGGGAACAGCTACATACCCACACATTATAAAACTCCGCCTTTCCGCAAATCACCTAAACTGGACGCAAAAAGCCGAGCGCATTTACATAATGACTTTATATTATACACAGAAGCGCCGGCAGAATTTTAATGTATCTTTTTGTATCGCACATAACATACAAATGTGACTATTGTGGTCGCTACGTGATAGAATATACGGTATAGCGGCAGCTATTTCTTGCAAAATTCTTTTTAATTTACAATTTTTATATGGAAATAATTTTAACTGGATAGGGTAAAACTATTACAAAGATATAATCGCGCGTCTGTATAATTATAATATTTATGATCAACTTATCGGAACTTACACTGGCAATAGACAAGACATGTTATAAGAGAAAAAATAACCAGTTAATAGTATTTATTATTTACGCCAGCATCACATACCTGCTTAAATAAAGTACTTTGAACAGAACCGCGTAAATATTTATGGAACCGTTTTTTGTCAAATTTTCAACACAAGTTTTATGAATTATGTATGAATAATAACATAATTCATGCATATGCAAGGGACATCTTTATTGGGTATATACAGTTATTTCGGTAGGACAATATTGTTGGTAGTAAATTACTCTCATTAGAAATAAACTTTTTACATGGGAAGAGAAAACAAACCCCTTCCGGGATTACATAGGGGAAAGACATATTACCTCCACACCCAAGTGGATAGAAATAAATGAAATATTCATAAAACACCCCATTTACGACCTTGTAAAAGGGCCACATAAAAATTTAGAGGCAAAAGCGTCCCCCCTTTAGGCGTGCTCCTGGGATGGTCCCAAAGTTTGTAATTGAATTTTGCCTGAAGCCGCAAAGGGCGTCCCTGCTTAATTTGCCATACTCAAAAAAGGGTTTTATACTCCAGTATAAACTAAAGGTTTAGGCGGAAAAGGCGAAGGTGCAAGCCGTAATCATAAATTTTCTGATTTGTTTAATTAGTTCAATAATAGAACATTAAAGAGACTTGTTCTGAAAGTGCCTAAAAAGATAATATTTTATTAAGATTATATATTTATGATATACCTAATTTATGGATAATAAGTTTATAAGTATTTTTTTATAGTATAGCGGACTGTGGACAACCGCGCCACAGTCTGCGCATTGGTTGTGTTGCCGGATTTTTACGGCACTCAAGCGGCATTTTAAGGGCCTCCGATATTCTTATTCACTCAGCGAAACACGGTAAAAGTACCATTTCACGTTGAGTATTCTATAAGTATTTTAAAAATATAATTATTATTATTATATTATAAGTATTTTTACTATATAAATGCCATGAACATTTCAGTAATATATAAAGTTATTTAGGAAATTTAACGAGTTTAGTACATTTGTATTTTTAATTTTCATACTCATTTATTCACGCCATTTTCATTCGATTACATAATAAATACATATTTATAATTAATGGAGACTTTAAGGTCGCGGGCAACCGCTGGACCCAGATCGCTCAAGATCGTAATAGGTGGGCGTCTTTGGGGAAGGCCTATGTCTAGCAGTGGACTTGATAGGCTGAAGATGATGATGATGATGAATGGAGGTATTTGTCATAGTTAAAACAAAAGCCCATAAGTTTAATTTCTAACTTGCAATTTTTCGAAGTTACCCACTTTAATTTATTGTCAGGATAGGCGCATTAATTATTTTATAATTGCAATATTTTGATTATTACTAATAATCAAAATTTGACATTGTTTATTAGTAATAATCAAAATATTGCAATATATATATAATCTGTCCTGAAAATGATTCGCTAGCATCTTTAGCTACTATCACTATCCTATATACAATAAAACTTAGACCACACAAAAAGGCACAGTTTATATTGTTGTAATCAAAAAGAAATATTCCCTTTTTCCGGCGTAAGGGTTGTTTTGAAGGTCCAGTTTTTAGGCGACGTGCTAAAATTTTATTTCAACTTTCCGGATTAAATAAAGGTCCGAAAACCTTTGAAAAATATGTTGTTTATTTGTATTTTCCATACAAATGCTTTTAAATAATCTCTTTTGTACACAATGGCTTTTGATATAGATTTTGGCTCGTATTTATTACTTCTATCTGTAACTGTAACTGATTTTGAAAAAATTAATTTCTCACATCGGTTGCTAGATAGGTAGTTCTAAAAATTTGTTTGATCCAAAACTATAATTTTTATTAATTAATTTGTAGAACAAATACCTTCAAAAGTATTGTATGTTGGAGAAGAAAACATAACAAGTAATCGGTAAGTAGATATGTTTTTTATTCTATAGCGGACAACGGAGCTTGTGCGTTTCCCATATGGTAAGAGAACACCACCGCCCATGAACCACCGCGCCAAAGTGTGCGCTCTGGTTGTAATGCCGGCTTTTTACGCCGCTAAAGCACTTTTAAGAGTCTCCGATATCCTCACTCACTCTGCGAAACACAGTACAAATACGGTTTCACGCTGAATATTCTGTGAGCCCGTGGTATCACATCGGACGAGCTGGCCCAATTAGTGCGTCAGCATATGCTTCAGCATGGCTCTCCCACGGATGCGACAGTATTAAGACACTGGCCCAGCCACTGTCAAGTTCTTCCAGAGACCAAATAAATTTTAAATTAAATTATAATTGTCGGGATCTTCAATATGTGTTGTATCGAAATTAATATTATTTTTATTACATTCAAAGACGTTTAAACGACTATATATTTAAAGGTCCAATAATAGCAGCATAAGATATATTTTTATAGAAATTCAATTATTTAGACTACTAGCGAGTACCTACAGAATTATAATTGCGACAACAAAATGCCATATAAAAGGAAAAAAACAAAGAAATATAGTTAATAGGGCACGATGAACGAAACAAAAGGTAAAGTTGCAAATAAAACTGTAATCCGATATCCGATATTAACAAAAGCCTTCATCATTCATGCCCTTATTGATATAAGGCGGGGACGAAATAAGGACAACGAACATTAAGACTCTGTTACATTGAATGTAATAAATGAATTTTATTTTTGTAATATGTATATAGAGAAAAGTGATTTTCGTACAAAATATTTGATTAAAAGTTCATTGAAACTGAATATTAATAAAAAAAATATATAACTTTTGTATATCACAGAATACTCAGCGTGAAACGGTAATTGTACTGCGTTTCGCAGTGAGTGAGAATATCGGACGCCCTTAAAAAGTGCCTATTAAGCGGCGTAAAAAGCCGGCAACACAACCAATGTGCGACTGTGGCCCGGTTGTTCTTGGGCAGCGGTATTCTCTTACCATATAGGAGACCCACCTGCTCTGTTGTCTGCTATAACCTTAAGATAGCTTGTTACATTTAAATAATAATTTACTTAGTAAGACTGAGTAGTCATTAGGTGAGAAATACATTGTCCAAATAAAAGGTTAATCCTACGCTTGAGATAAATTTATATCTTAATTATAATTGTGATTATATTTTACTCTGAAAACACCACACGCTTTGCCATTCGTCGCAAGCGGTTTTTATCTCCATATTCCAAAAGCGTCACTCAAAGAATCTTATGGTACGCACAACAAACAACACCCAGCTCAAATATTTCGTAGTTCTCTACCGGAAGGCCACCAGCTTAACATGAACTATCGTCGTTTCGCTCCCTGCTAGGAACAAACGTAGAATAACAGGAAAAAGAGATCGGATAGGTCTGACTAAGCTGGATGTTTAATCTGGCTAGCTCCATATGACAGATGATTATCTACGACCAACGTCAAAGTGAATAATTGAGCTTTAGGGCTTCTATATTTTGATATCATGTCCTTTTTTGAAGGTTTCATATGGTCGCCCCGAAAGCCTCTTGTGTAGTAATTAATTTTAAAAATATTTATAAGTACCTAAGTAAACGTATAAAGTAACCTAACCTCTTTTAAGTGGTTTTATGTGTTAGATGATATAATATATATAAACCTAGATGTTGAAATGATCCTGGATTTGAATCTCGAGAAGTATTTAAATGGTTTTACAAAATATTCAATGTATTTCAATTAAACTTTATGAATTAATTTATGAATTACACTTAAAAACTTTTAATTTGGGTAACTCTTCAAGAACTTGACATCATAAAAATAAAGAGATATTGTAATGAAACCTAAAAAAGTAATTCAATTAACTTTTTTTTATTTAAATGTATATTGTCACAATCTAACTATTGTTTTACAGAAATAAAATTACTTATTTTTATCTAATTTATTACAACTGCATATACACTAAGTTTGTGAAAAACACAAAGCACAGTAGTATATAACGTGGAATGTGGTTCTAATTTGCAAAGCCATTTTTCGTATGACAGGCCTAAGTTCCAAAATTTTAATCAAGCCAACAAAGAAAGCTTTTGCCATTCTGCACGCGCTCCGCTCTCATTAGGAATTCGTTTCGAAGCTAACCCTAAACAAAAAGCGAAATTCTATGTTTTTATAACGAACACCTAATGCGGCGGGGAAATTAAAGCGCCCGTAATTAATTCCTCAAATACACCAACCCTGTGTAACCGTGATAAAGTTGCCTCACCAAATTATTTATATCAAAGGGAAGTTAAGAAAATATACCTATGTTCTACGCTTTACCCCACCCACCCTACGCGGGCGGTAAACGCACATGCGTATTTGAAACTCCCAAATACCTAAGCCTTCCATTTTGTTTTTTGCGCAGTCATTACTTTTTTCCTCTATTTCCTAGTTTGCTGAATTGTTTAATGCTATGCAGTTAAATTGACCACTTGCTTTGTTTACAGAGCTTTGTTAATATTTTATGTTTTTCAATGCGTAATGCGATTTCTTAGCGCGTTTTGTTCTAATAATATCTCTCTATAAATCTATCTATAAATAATAATATCTATAATTAAAATCTTAATAAACATGTATTTCGGTGCATAGCATTTTTATAACTTAATGGTTATATAACATAATAATAAAAGCACATAGATGCGTTGTAATCATTTGCCACATTTCTTTATCTTTGTTTGTTACTTTATTATATATTTTCCGACAAATATTTAACTCAGCTTTCTAAATTATTAATTTTCTTCCTTCTTCAAAAAATTATAATAAAAGTTATCTATAAATTACACAACAATAAATTAATTAATACAATAATTATGTTTCTTGATTTAAGTTAAATTAAAACCGTTATTTTTTATATTCTATAGCGGACAACGAAGCAGGACTTCTATATGTCGATTTTTTACGCAAGCCCTTCCAGAGACCGAATAAATTAAAAATGAATTATATTGTCCGGACCGGAATTCGAACTCGATAGCTTCATGGTACACTTTTAAACTATTAAGCTACGAGGTTCTATATTTATGTCGTAATAAACCCTATATAAGCATCAATCACCTTAAAGGACAGATGGTATATATTTATTAAAGGGACCAATTTTAGGCACTAACGAGTTATCAAGGGGTATAATCCGGTGAAATTAAATTGTTCGTTGGCTGCCTCGAGGTGTGATCCATCATCATGACAGTTCTATTTATCTTGATGAGCCTCTCAATGCCATACTTCTATAACAAGTTTTTTGTTTTGTTTTTGGTTTTCACGAATATTTTCTGAATGTATTGCATTTTTAAAACTAATTGTTTTGTATAAATGCTACTTACGAGTTTTAATGAATTTTATCGTTGATTTGAACGAATATAACACAGTTGTCTTTGACCTGTTTATATGCTTTTATTTTATGTTATAACTTGTAACAACTTTAAGTAGGTACCTACCTATTCCCAGAATTGTTGATCTAATTAGTGTTGTCCAAATGCAAGACCAAGACCAGACTTAGCCAGTCTTGGTCTTGCGCCAGTAGACCTGTTCTTGGTCTTGGTCTTGCAACAGTAGACCTGGTCTTGGTCTTGGTCTTTGTCTTGCAAGTCTTGCAATTACTTATTAGACTATTGATATTTATTGAAGTTTATTATTTATTTACTAAGTCCTGCAAGAAGCAAGAGTCTTGCAGGCTTAGTCTTGTTCTTGCGTAAGTTTTGCAGGGTCAGTATTGGCCTTGCGTCTTGCAGAGGTTAGGCGATCTTGGTCTTGGTCTTGCATTTGCAAGACTGACTGCAAGACTCTTGTGTCTTGCGTCTGAATTTGGGCAACACAAGATCTAATGTTTAAAAGTTAAGAGTTTTTCGATTTATCTCATCTTTTTTCATTAAATACCTACTAATGAAACTTCATAAACCAAATTTCTTAAGCTACAAATAATGATCAAATTATATGTCTAAAAGTTTATGTAGCCAGATGTTTAATTTTCTTAAAAATAGGAGTGTTGGAAATGCATAGAATTTAGAATAAATGAAAAGTTATGCTTTATGTCAGCAATTTGTTGCTATTAGCTTCTCATTAGCTTAAGAGCTTGAAATAAATACTGCCAATAGATTTTAAAATAATGTAATGTAAGTTGTTGGGTTAACAACACCAGTTGTACTATGTATAATAGGTAGATGTTTTAATAAAAAATGCATTTAAATTATATGAAAATAATAACTATATCAAATTACTGAGGCGCATAAAAAGAAGCTCGTTGAATAGTTTCTATTGTTGAAAGTTTTTCTAAAAAGCTTAAACATGGAATTAAAATTCCATTTCGGCCTAAAAATGTCCGGTGTAGGTTGTCACAAAGTACACCGCTATTTGCTGGATACACACTTCAGTAAAAAGTAAATTTGTTACCTCTCGAATCGAATTGAATAAATAAATAGTTGAGGGTACCTAAACTGGACGGACAAACATGGCTAGTAATATTACCGTTCAAATAAAATCGATACAAAACACATTTTCGGTTTTCCTCTCGGGACCATTGATAATAACATGTTTAACTTTTTACTCGACTGCAGGAAATACATATTTAACGCATTTATGTGATTAATGGCTTAATGTATTTACGGCCTGCAAGGTGTCTGTTGACTACTATAAGTTGATAAATTTTGCTTATACCTTTGTCAGTGTAGAATTTAAATGTTCAAGGTTCAAGAATGATTTCGTATTATTAATGTGATTAAAAATTAATCATTTTTTTACTACTTCTTTGAAAAATAATAATTAATATTTAAATTTAGGATAATACATTTTTTATGGAAATGGAGGCAACCGAGCAGGAGGCTCACCTAGGGTAGACGGTAGTCCACTAATGGACACGCCTGGATCAGAAGATCAGAGGCTTTCTTGCCAGCCCTGAAGGTATATACTCTTTTCTTGAAGGTCCCCAAGTCGTATTGCTTTGGCAATACCTCTGCTGGCAGCTGATCTCTTTGTGCGCGACACAAAATGCCTTATTATTAAAATACATCATCATCATCATCATCAGCCCATCTAAATCCACTGCTGGACATAGGCCTCCCCCAAAGACGCCCACCCGCTG
>DWCF01004556.1:0-16118 GCA_018230265.1 Delias oraia | reverse complement strand
TAACGCAGTAATCATAATCCTTCATTATTTCAAAAGCAGCTTCCAGTAAATCAAAAGCATGACTGTAAAAATAAAAACTTGTGTCTTACATTCATTACTAACAAATAAATTGTATTTTTGTATCAAATTGAACCGTAGATACTAGAAACAAAGGGGTAGATTTTTATTTCAAAATTAAAAAGAAAAACTACAGCTTTTTTTGAAAGAAAGCCAATATCGTTGGAATACTGACCTCTCATCTATATCTTCGTGAATACCATACAACTCAATCATGAAAGCATTTAATTCACCTGAAAACTTCTCGCTTTTCACTTCGGTATTACCAGCAATTCGTATTGATGGCTTACCTGAAACATACGATTGTTTAGACAAATATTTACGTACATTACGTATTACGTACATACAGTACGTATTACGGTCACATAGTAGGTATCCCACGCTGTAAATGTATGTATTATAATAAAACTTTTTATTATAAAATATTATTGTAATAAAAAGAAAGGGAAATCCGTGGGAGAGCCATGCTGAAGCATATTGGACGCACTGATTGGGCTGGCTCGTTCGAAATAATACCACGGACTCACAGAATACTCAACGTGAAACGGTACTTGTACTGTGTTTCGCTGAGTGAATGAGGATAAGGAGGCCCTTAATAATGCCGCTTAAGTTGCGTAAAAAAGTGACAACTCAGCCAATGCGCGGACTGTGGCACAGTTGTCCATGGGCGGGCGGGGTTCTTTTACCATATAGGAGACCTACCTGCTCAGTTGTAAGCTATATTATTAAAAAAATGAGTACAGAGAGAGATCGTAATCCTGGTTTAACGATTAAATTCGAAAAAATTACAGGAAACAATGCAAATTAAATAAGCTACATTTTGTAAGTAAAAATAGAATTTGCCGAATTTTATCGGTGCCAGCTAATTTTTTTATCATTCAATGCTAATAATTTTATCATACAAATTACGAGATTCAAAAGTATGAATATAATATATAATAATATATATAATAATTTTTGAATTAAAATTACGCCTATACTTCTTATCCATTTCACTAACAATCGATCGTCGCGGACTCCTTTTCTTCATGTGCGATCTGAAAATTAACCACATACATTAAATAAATAAAATAAAAAACCTTTATTTTATTATATTTCGTGGGAGAGCCATGCTGCAGTATATGCGGACGCACTTATTGGGCCGGCTTGCCCGAATCTATACCACGAGCTCACAGAATATTCAGCGTGAAACGATACTTGAACTGTGTTTCGCAGAGTGAGTGAGGATATCGGAGACCCTTAAATTTGATGCTTAAGTGGCGTAAAAAGCCGGCAACACAACCAATGCGCATACTGTGGCGCGGTTGTCCACGGGCGGCGGTGTTCTCTTACCATATAGGAGACCTTGATTCGTTGTCCGCTATACTAAAAAAAAAAAATCTTATAAAAAAGTTCTTCTTCTTCTAAAAAAGTCTTCTTATAAAAATATTTCTTCTAAAAAGTAGTGTTCTAAAATATGCATAGAGTTTCAATCTATAGGAAATCCTATTGGGTGAAGGCCAACTTCAATGATACCACATATTATTATATTAACAGAACTAAAGTATGTTTCCTCATTTAAAACTTAAATTAGTTATTACTTTTTCTATCAGTATAAGATTTATTTTGTATATACATTTACTATAATAAATTCATTAAATGGATTACAAACGATTGACCTTATTCCTTTCTGTGTATTTTATTAATTGTTCGGTAATTACTCACACTAAAACATCTTTTGATAATACTTGTGGTACCGTCAACAAATTCTGGTCTATGTTAACGATGTCATAGTCAAACGGATCTTCTTCAAGCATGATATCTACGAATGACGCACTTTGGGACATAATTGGTGAGAGCAGAATCTTTTCCCTGATTTCATCGGAGCTTTGATGGAAGTTATTATTAATGTTCGAATGAGACGAACGACGGAAGTTCACTTTACTTGCTTTGAGACTGATGTCATCGTTTGCTTGTTCCTGTAAATTGATTTCTTGGAAAGTAATTGATTATTTGTAAGTGTCATTAAACTATCTAGAGAATCTCGCGCTAGCTAATTCAATAAAAGACTGTAGTCAACGGTCTAGAAAGAAAATTATCTTAACAATTGTATTTAAAACTCATATTAAATAACAAACATTTTTGATATCTTTAGTCTTTTCATGTTCCAGGAAGGGGGTGAGATCAAATGGGCTCCATTTACCGACCATTATGGGATCCCTAGAAATAATAACAATTTTAGCAAGCTAAAGGCATAAATATAACAATTTCCAACGTTGTTTTTAAGATGAAGAGTAAGTTTAAAAATACGCCAATCGATTTTTTATATATGTATGTTTTTGAGAATATTGTGGCATGGAAGAAACTTCACATAATTTTTATAATGACACTAGCGAGCCGGTGCGTGCTTCGCTACATATAGTTTTAATTTGACAGATAAATTCCCATGAAATTCCCAAAAAATGATCCGCCAGTTATAGAATTCATTTGTTACAAAAAATTTTATACAAGAAGAACCGCTCGATCGAGTTTATGCAAATAAACCATCCACCAACCAGTCTAAACAAATCCTGAACATTTGGTTTGGATAGATTAGCCCGTTCTTGATTTATAAATTTACAACGAAAAGTGGCTAAGATTTTTATATATACTTAAAGACACACCCAAAAGCACGTATGAGCATGTTGCTTCGCTTGTTGGTTTCTTTTTCAAATGCAGTCGCTTTACAAAGCCCGTGATATGCGTCCAACTCGTATGTTTTCTGTAGTATGGCGGAGTTTACGTCGGAATTTAAACACATTACACCAGTTACTCTATCCATGTTCTTAATATCGAAAACATGAAACAAAATATTTGAACTGCAGGAATGCTTTCTTTAAAATCTCTGGTATTTCATTTATTTTTTACAAGATTTTATATTTCTTCATAAGGGTAGGTATCAAGATGATTATGAAAATAAAACAACAATTCATGCACTATGTAATTTTTACTGTCGCTTATAGAGGTATAAATAAATCTATAATGTCTATAAATCTATAATGTATATATCTAATATAATAATCTAACTTACGGAGGTCCATGAGGGGAAAACGACTCTCTCATACAGAGGTTTCTGCTTGGGATCTTTAAATGACGGGTCCTGGCTATTGCTCTCACTTATAGAGTTTTTTTTTCTTTTGACTATATATAAAATTGTCGTGTCACAATATTCGTTTCCATGCTCCTCCGAAACTCCTTGACCGATTCTAATGAAATTTTTTATGCATATTCAGTTAGTCTGAGAATCGACTACTATCTATTTTTTATTCGCCTGAGTGAAAAGGGTTAACCAACGCTAACTTTTTTATTTATTTTTTCTATTTTTTTTTTAGTTTTATTTTTTATCTCTTGGCATAAAAAATACATAAAACCCTAAATTATCACTCTTCTACCACTACCCCTAATTTTTACTAGCGACCTATACATTTTCAGCATGTTCTTCTCCTGAAGGTCGTTAATTGATCAGTTACCTGTTACCACTTGATCCATTATTATACCATTTATAAATAGGCATTATTATATCACCCCGTAAAGAGCGCAGAGTGGGAATGAGACTGACGCCAGTCCTCTGACATTCTTTCGCTCACCAATGCTTAGGGCCTAAGCTTAAACCATTTTCGGAAATTATAGTTTATGCATCGATCGTAGTAGTAACGCTTACTCATCATTTTACTTCCTCAATTCGGTGCGTACCAAATTTTTGGGAATTATTTTTAATTAAAACAAAAACATTTAATGGTATGGTAGTGGGTCTCCTAAATAGTAAAAGAATACCGTTGCCCGTGGACAACCACGCCACAGTCCACGCATTAGTTGTGTTTCCGGCTTTTCGCCGCTTAGGTGCCATTTTTAAGGGCCTCTGATATCCTCATTCTCTCAGCAAAACACAGTAGAAGTACCGTTTCAAGTACAACTACCATTTCACGATGAGTAAGGATTCTGTAAGCCTGCGGATCACTTCGGACGAGCTGGCCCAATTAGTGCGACAGCATATTCTTCAGTCTGGTTCTCTCACTATTAAAACATTCGCCCAGCCATTGTCAAACCCTTCCAGAAATTGAATAAATTATTATTGACCTACCCCGATACCGATATCGCTTTATGGTAGACTTATCACTTTATCACTTAGCTACGAGGCTCTCATAAATACTCCCTAGAAATAATGAATAGGGCAAAATAGCGTTTGCCAGATCAACTGCCAGATATACATAATAATCAAATCGATTTACATAAAAAAACGCCATCTATATATTTATTAAACGATTGATATTTTATCAATAAATTAAATTGATTAAATAACTTTAAAAGACATACATTATTTTTATATTTTAATAGTCATAAAGCGTTTGAAAACCAAAGGTTTGATAACTAACTGCAAGAGAAATTGAAGTTAAATAATTCATTTTAAAAGTGAATTTATTAAGTATAAGTTACTAAGCAAGTTAAAATATATGAACGAGTTAAGAAATGAAGTTCATCGCGCTAGTGTTCTATGTCTATTAAACTAATTCAATATCAAGAATCTTGTCAACCGCGTCGTATCGACGTGTACAAATATTTAATTTATATTATGCAAAGTACTAACTTCAGTAACAATTATTTTTCTTTTCATTTCAGGATGCTGTCCAATAATCTCACTAATGTAGTAGTCACCGTACAACTGGCGTAATCGAGGACAACTTTTATCGAGAATCGCCACTATATCATCATTGTCTTCTTCACTGGAATTGAAGTCTCTTTAAAACGACATATGAAAAACCCTATAAATACCAGGCTCCCGAGGTATGCATAGAGGTTTGAAGGGGAGACCTACGTCCAGCAGTGGATTTCCTACGGTTGAAATGATGATGATGATGATGATGAAGACGACACATTTGCTAAAGGAACACGGAAACTATTTTTATAGTGACTGCAGTGTAAAAAAATGATACCTCCATAATATTTAGGGGTGAAAGTAAAAGAAATTATAATTAATACACCCATAGGAGAGCCTTGCTAACGCATTAATTGGGCCAGCTCGTCCGAAGCCATACCACGGGCTCACAGAATACTCAGCGCGAAATGGTAGTTGTACTTGAAACAGTGCTTCTACTGTGTTTAGCTAAGTGAGTGAGGATATCAGGGGACTTTAAAAATGCTGCTTAAGTGACGTAAATAGCCGGCAACACAACCAATGCGCGAACTGTCGCGCGGTTGTCCATAAGCAGCGGTGTTCTCTTACCATATAGGAGACCCAACTGCTCCGTTGTCCGCTATAATATTTAAAAAATATATATATTTGGTACTCAAAAATCACTACAAATATTCATCAACTGTCAAGTGATCTAATTGGCGTATCTTTTTTATAAAATAATTTACACAGCTTGACGTATTTTCAGCTTAGGGCTGAAATCTTGACGGAGAGCTGCGTAGAAGTAATGATAATTAGCGTCGAAGTCATCTTGCCGTTTCGCCTTGTTTCTCTTGTAATTATACTTCTTAATAGTTTGATATTTACGAATGAACTCTGAAAAGTATAGAATTAATTGTCAAAATAAGCAGTTTTCTAAAAATAAATAAACTATGAATTTATTTCGGTTTTTGTCGAGGTCAGGTTTTTTATAAGAACGGTGGTAAACGAGCAGGAGACTTACCTAGGGCAAGCGGTCCTCCACCCATGGACACCCCTAGTCCTTGAAGAGACGCGGGTGGTAAGGTAGGCCTTTCTTGAAGATATCCAAGTTGTATTGGTCTGGGAATACTTTATAATATGCGCCACAAAATGCCTTAAAAAACGCTCAGTTGTGGAACGACAAACTTAGAGGTGAGAGCGATGAAACTTACTGCTACTAACTTGGTACTAACCTTTCGGGCAATCTGGTGGTACCATTAGGACTATTTGTTGTAGATAGACATCATTCATAAACAAAGACAATAAAGCTTCTTCTAAGAAGTAATCCAAAGCAGTTTCGGCACAGCACATAGCATGGATAAACAATGTATTTCTTGATAGGTAGAATTTTCTGTCATATTTTTTTTAAATATAATATTAAGGTAACATGGTTAGATAAATGGGGACATGTGTATTAAAATTTATAACAGAGTCAGAGATTTATGCTGTCTAAGCAAACTCCCGATTAATATGCGTTGTCTTATATTATTGTGTAATTAAATCTAAAATATAAATTACACCATTCACACTTTGATTTGCTATCCTGAAGTGCATGGCATAAATATTTTTCTGTGGCAGTTTCATATTAAAAATACGTATATATGCATGTAATAACGGTCGATACTCTAAAGTACAATTATTAAATATATTTCCATTAAAATTATCTATAATAAAGTAATTTTATACGACGCCCGTAGTTTGTAATGCGTTAGAGGTAAGTTAATGTTAAACTAACTGGTACATATTTCTCATCCAAGTCTCCCAAGCTGCCGGATCCACCCCGGGAATGGATGGATGATCACAAACCGACATGAACCCTATCACCTCCTGCTTTGCATTAATCATACATATGGATAACGTAGTCAATTCACTGAAACATGAATTCTCATATGTATATTGTACGAGTATTTTATATGAAATATTTCCTCTTGACTGTTCCATCGTGGTAATATGTGATAACGACTTTTTTCGCCGCTTAAGCACTCATTTCAGGGCCTCCGATATCCTCACTAACTCTGCGAAACACAGTACAGGTGCCGTTTCACGCTGAGTATTTTGTGAGTCCGTGGGATCAATTCAGACTAGCCGACTCAATTAGTGTGTCAGCGTGCCTCTCCCTCGGT
Source organism: Delias oraia (assembly GCA_018230265.1). Taxonomy (NCBI): domain Eukaryota; kingdom Metazoa; phylum Arthropoda; class Insecta; order Lepidoptera; family Pieridae; genus Delias; species Delias oraia. The sequence continues at coordinate 9,269 of DWCF01004556.1, read as the reverse complement.
TGCGACATTCGCCCGGCCACTGTAAAGCCCTTCCAGAAACCGAGGAAATTATAAATTAAACTCTAATTGTACCCATGGTACAATTTTAAAACCATTAAGCTACGAGGCTCTCATAATTTTTATTATTTCCCACTTCTCCCTATTAAAAACTTTATTTTTCACATAAGATTTACAATCACTTTTGAACGATATTGATTCTACGACCGGTTCCAAGCCTATCCAGACCTGACTAGAACCGGTGAAACAAACTCAGCAAACCAATATAGATTATTATTAAGACCAACGGTATCCTCACAACAAATTAGGCAAAAATGCCTCAACTGGGGTAATCCTTAGATGATTATACATGAAAATTATTATAAAATACTAACATCAGGGATCCAAAATCAATTGTACCAAACAATTTATCTGAATCGTTGCTTTTAAACAACACCTCAATTTCATATTTATCCTCTTCTACTGCTCTTCTAAACCGTCTTCCCTTTGGGCCAATATTAAAATCGAAAAATATCGACATTTTAAAAAAATCTATGAGGCTATGAAATAAAACGATTTCATTTTACAAATAATTTATTTACAGAGTTTAATTACATTATAGATCATATTTTAAGGCGGGCAGTGCCTTATCTGCTTAAAAATTAATTACTTCAAAATTTTTCTTAAAAACGCTGCGCAGTTTTCGACTACTTTAAAAATAAGTAATTAAACAAACATATTATCGAAAGACAGTCATAATACTATTCGTAGATCGTTAAGTACTAAAGCTGCTTATACGTGCAATAAAAAACAAAGAAGTGTCACAATCCTAAAAACTTAATGATATAAAATGTCATTTAAATATTACATATCCATAAAATAACGGTCTCTATAGTTCAAATATAAATATAGCCACTATCAAAATTGTAAGATAGAATACTAAACATGTCAATGTAATAATCGATACAAAAATATATTAATTTAATTATTAAAATTTATTTAACTCACTGCAAAATCATACCCCATACTTATTAGCTATTTACTTCAAAGAAATTATGCCACGACTTTAATAACAACTAGGAGATAAAATAATAATCCTAGATTCCCCATTGTTGAAAGCTGCTTAAGTGGTTATTCAATTTAAGTTAGGTCATCATAAATGTTATGTAATTTTCAATAATGGGATATTTATATATTTAATATGTACAAAAACAACCAAAATCAAACGGTCCAAAAATGTGTCACCTCATCACAATAATATGTCACTTCGTCTATCAAATTGAATAATACTCGAGTTAAAAAGATGTATATCGGTCTTATTGGTTATTGAATGGTTGTTTATTCATCCATTCTGCTGAGCAGCATTTAGCGAAAGGGTTTCACGTTATTCTATAGCATATATTAATAATAAAACAACTGGACTTCTAATGTATTACGATCAAACTATACAATTGGAAGCAACCCCGCCTGTGAGCAAATGTCATTTAATTCACGTGAAATTAAGGTTCTGTCAGTTAATAAATTAACGTCCATGATTGAGTGAAAACTTGAATTTTGAGATTAAATAAGTGGCGGTAGGTTCTTTGCTCTGATTACATTTGTTTGGGATTTAGATCGCGCACCGTCGTTTGGGGTAAGTTTTTGAATTCCACTGGATTTGACTATGTTATTCTTACATGACAACGGTATACGCGGCGTTGTAAATCCATCTTGATTTAGTTTGCCGCATGAGCGAGTTAAACGGTTCGGTGTTAGTAGCAGATTCGTGTTGGTACTATTTTCTTTTTCCGCCCTGGTGGTGTTGCGAGCGTTTCGGAGGGCAGTATTGGGCGTCTCCACTCTTATAATTACTGTTTCTTTCTCACCATGGTGGGCCACCGAGCTCCGGCTGGCTTGTTTCTTATGTATGTCATCCTGAAATAATATTTTTCTAAAAAATACAGTCAGTAGATTATATGACAGAAAACATTGTCATTTTTCGAAGTAAGATAATCACTTCGAAAGAAACTCATGTATCCTGAAATCGATTTCTTCTATTTATCATGTTACGCGAGATTCATGCAAAAACATTGTCTCGAAGAGATCAGATAAACACAAATTCCTCGATCTATTATTGACTCCGTACCTAATACTAGATTGTACATTTTATGTACGTGCATGTAAAACTGATCAAAAATAAAGAAGCTACTATGACTACAGTTTAATAATGTAGTTTTTAAACGCCATTCATTATCCTCATAAAACAGCTCTATGCCTGTTTTTCTCTCTTACCCTGAACTCAGTATAAGTAGTTGAATCTGTGAGACCCGTTACCAATTCTGGAGATGTAGAAGTACTTTCCTCGGAATTCTTTTTGTTGGTTTTCATCGACAGCCGTTTGGAACGACGGCTAAGAGACTGCAAATAAATACCACATCATAATACAATATATTCTATATTTATAAAATACGACCACGTCATTCCTAAATAACTAAAACCTCTTATTTTTGTTTATAATCGTACGTATCTTTTTTCACATCAAGTCGTCAATTGTGAAAAAATCCATATATAATGGCTTTGTTAAAAATTTAAAACATGACATCAACAGTATTAAAGATTCTGTACTATTCAGTCAATTCAGGACCAAAAGTCAACATATAAAGCAATGAATTTACCAGTTTTACTTGCCAAATATTAGAAATTGTCGAGTATTTATGAAACTATAACTCTATATATATCGTTATAGCTAACTCTATAATAATTAATTTTACAATTGGAAAAATTTATACATTTTTTTAATGGAAACTGTGGCAAATAATATCAATTATACTATACAACTAGTAATGATAATGAAAAATACATAAATAATATCATGAAAATTCTTCTAAAGCGTTTCTATTGACTAAAAAGTAAAAACTAAGTAAGCTCTGCAAACTACGGTTATTCTCAACTTTTTTACAGACTACAGAAAAAATCTACGAAGCTGGATTGATAAGTTTCCGGCTTGACCAAGAGATGTCAGCACTAGGCCTACCTTAAGGTGGCATTCTATAGTACCATCCTTAAATAGCTTGTAGCTGTAGTTTCAGGCCGATCGCCATGTTAGTTTAGCTTTAGAAGCACACTGTACAAGACGCCTGTGTTTTTCATAAAAATGGAAAAGCTGGAAAACCTATCATCAGCTGGAAACCTGACATCAAATACTTCTATTTATAGGGATTAAAGCCAAAAAATCAACGATCAAAAAGTTTGAATTTGAACAATGAAGAAGCAATTGGACCTGTAAATGGGCATTTTGAGGAGCTTGACGAATCAGTCTATCAGATGGCATTACTAGACTAGAACACCGCTATGACAAATGTGTCAGTCATGGCGATTATGTTTAGAAATAAAAAAAAATCTTAAAAACGTTATGTTTCTTGGTCAGGTCGTAAACTTATCAATCCACCCTTGTACTTCTAACAGCACAAAGAAATTATTAAAGATTATATCTAAAGTATACTTAATAACTACCAGCGAATGTCCGGCACTGTAAGACATTAATTACAAATAGGTACAAGTATAAAGCAGCGAACAAGATTTTAATACGATATTTATTTAATATGAATATTTGATCTTTTAGTTTAGATAAGTTAAAGTTTTACTACACCGTTAAAAGTAATTAAAATGGAAATAGTTTGAAATTAAATAAAATATGATTAAAGACACGCCCAAATTTATTTTGCATAATTTTTTCGATTGCAAATATGGTGATTTGATTGCTTTGAGCAAACATTTTAAAGTTTTAATTGTTAACTTGCCCTACAGAGCCAGAAAGACACGTAAGCGATGTATATGATGGACCTACTGTACGCTTGTGTTTAAGAATTGTGCCGTTTACAATGATCTTGTGATGGTTTTCACTTGGTTTTTCTTCAAGATATTGCAGCTTACGCCCCTTAGCCGTTTCACGTGCCTCCAAACGACCGCTTAGACGCCTTAAACATTTGTCAAGTAAAATAATTAAATTACAATTACTGAGAACCATAGTGTTAGTTCTTATTACACCTACTTATATAATACTTATTCTAATAACTCATCTGTCGCTACAATTAAAAACAAAAATGCATTATAATTATAAAAACAACGCCATCTATTTGCTATCAACAGCTATGTTCTGCGTTCTGTAAACATATTATTTTGAATTTAATTATACAAAGAAAAAATGTTTGCAATTGATAATTTCCAAAACTATTCAGATAATTTTACAACTTACTTGAGATTATATATCTATTCCTATTAAATAAAAAAATAAAAAAGATTTTGTTTATTTATCTGAAATAACAATAATAAAGTGAACTTTATTATATATATTCATAAAAGCTACTTATCAAAAACTATAACACCGACTTCCCTAAACTTTTCTAAAATTAAAATTGAATATTAATTAGAAAAAAATTATACACTATGTTTTGTAGTTTACACTGTATTATGAGAATATTTTTTTTATTTATAAGCATCTTATAATAAATTTAGAGAACACTTAATTTTAACACTCGTAATACATACACACCTTTTAATAGAAGTGATAGCGGTTCTCTTAATAACAGAACGGTTAGGTGTAAATGCGGATGAAGCCTTGGTGGCGCTGCCAGTCAACAACTGTCGCTTGGTTGGTGGCCTATAATGCAACGGCATTTTAAGAACAAAATAATATTTTGTTGAGAAAAGGTTTTTGTCTCTATTTAAATAAATTATTTAATTTGTTTTTAACTTATGCCATAAATAGTTATGTCCTGTCTACTGCACGGTAAGTCTAATTACTGTGGAATATATAAATATAAATCCTTCTTTGCACTAGCAAAACAGAAATGATGATGAAAACTACATCATGTCTTGATTATTAGATCCTGTTTGATGTAAAAATAATGGTTCAAGAAAATGGGAGAGGCTTAGTGAGCCTCGCAGCTTAATGGTTTTAAAAAGTGTACCATAAAGCGAGAGGTATCGGGTTCGAATCCCGGTCCGGATGATTATTATTTATTTATTCGGTCTCTAGAAGGGCTTGACTGTGGCCGGCTGAGTGTCTATTTATTACTGTGGCACACGTGAGAGAGCCATGCTGAAGCATATGCTAACACACTAATTGGACCGGCTCGTCCGAAGACACACCACGGGCTCACAGAACACTCAGCGTGAAGCGGTATTTGTACTGTGTTCCACTGAGTGAGTGAGGATATCGGAGGCCCTAAAAGTACCGCTTGAGCGGCGTAAAAAGAGCCGGCAACAACACAACCAATGCACGGACTGTGACGCGGTTGTTCATGGGCAGCGGTGTTCACATACCATATAGGAGAGCCACCAGCTCCGTTGTCAGAATAAAAAATATTGGAAAGTATAAAATAGAGTTAAAGTTGCAATGTGTCCCTCACCTGTTCTTATCAACAACTGGCGTGAGTCCAGCAGCTGTACGATTACGTTTACCGAGCGGAGAAAGCGCCATTGAACGGAAGCTAGGCGTAGTCGGTGTATGTGCCTGTTTACGGGCGGACAGCTTGTTCTGACGCTCCTATAAAGATATATTCTTCTAATCATCTCAAATTTATCAAAAACACACCAGAACAGTGGGAGAGCCATGCTGAAGCATATGCGGACGCACTAATTGGGCCTGCTCGTCCGAAGTGATAATGCGAGCTCGCAGAAAACTCAGCGTGAAATGGTAATTGTACTTGAAACGGTGCTTCTACGGTGTTTCGCTGAGTGAGTGAGGATATCGTAGCCTTATAAAAACCAGGCTACACAATCAATGCACAGACTGTAGCGTGGCTGTAAAAGGGCGGCGGTGTTTTATTACCATATAAGAGACCCACATGCTCCATTGTCCGCTATACCATGAAAAAAACCAAAACAACTGGACAATAACAATACAACAAACAATAAATCTGAATTTATTTTATAATACAATGACAAAGTACTATAATACATACATTTGCGTCAATTTTTTATCTGAATATTTTTGTATGTGCAAAACAACTTAATATTAGAGAACAATAATTGACCCTCACCACTTTTCTGTTCTCCCAGTCGTCCTTCATGACTTGTAACAGTGGTTTACCATTTATTGTAAACGTATTACCGGACTCCACTTCATACTTAAGCACGCGTTCACGAATTTGTAGCTCAACATTTGGTAGCTAGAATAATACCATGAATATTATGAACTTGTCGATGTTTACACGTAAAATTGAGAAAGGATGAGAATTGAAAAGTTGCAAACATCTTGGGCACATACACTGCTAGCAATGGCTTTCCTATCGCGCTCCTCCTGAAGCAATTTTCCACCTCGGTTGTTATATCGGCCGGGTGCGGAGGCACGCGCATCGAGTTCCGACATTTTAGTCCAAAGGTTGTTACGTGACGTCCACATCTGGTATATATCCCTGCATAGAAACACAAATGAACATAATGTACCTGATGAAATTCAACACAGGACTAAAATGAAAATAAACTAGGCGCCTATTTTTTAATTTTTATTTCATTTTTTTTTAATAAATTTATTATTATTACATTATTTTTAATAAATCTACGTACCTAATTATTCTTTTCCAGAAAAAAAATCTTTATAAGTGTCTCAATGTCTATTAAGAAAACAATCAGTGAAACATATAATCTGGCTCTTGCCCCAGTGCAAGCACTATACTCACTAGTAAGAAAGATAATAACCTGTGGTCTTCATAGAACTTGGTGATTTTATCAAGGTACATCTCATGAAGACCCAGAGTGCCCTCGGTGAAATTGTCCTGGTAGTATGGACGAAACTCTTCCCGTTGCTCTTTAGAATACATCAGATTATCCCACATTAGCTTTATCTTGATACGGACGTTAGCCACAAATACCTGAACATGAATACTATTTACAGTAAATGTAATTTGCTAATTTCCACACTTAGGTTTCAAGTATAACATATAAATCAAAACAGCTAAGATCCTAAGTGTTCTGAAAAGATATGCTGTATAGCTTTTATCTTCAGTAGTTTTTATAAAACGCCGTAACTATAGCACGGCATACCGTCAATAATACCGCCAAATATCATTTGGGCCACGGCTACCACAATAACTACTAACCAGTTGTTGTTTCTAAATATAAAAACAAAATGTATAAATGTTATTCATCAACATGTAAGATAACATAGGTATGCATGGAGATCCAACAGGGAGGCCTATGTCCAGCAGTGGACATACTATGGCTGAAATGATGATTATTTGATATATTGATAATCATGACTCATCAACTGATGTTGATAAAAGATTGTCGTGAAAAACAATATTTAAAGAACACTTACAGAGATTTTCTGTAATTTAATTTGCTGGCATCGTTTTATTTCCTCTCTGAGTGCAGCCTCTGTAGGTGGACTGCAGCCGGGATGAGCTTGGAGAAAGTTTCCTCTGTAGATCTGATCCTCCTCTAGACACTCCCAAAGTTTAACTAGCTGCTCGCGTAACTCCAAAACCTATATTTAAGATATTAATTATGTTTCTTCTACAATTATAATGAAACATAGTTTGATCACATGAAACAAAGCAAAATGTTTACACATGTTAAAAAAACATGTCTTGTAATGCTTCTTGCATTGTTCAGAGTTTGTAGCAAATTTCTTCAGTTATATTTTATTTATTTGAAAAATTATCAACTTCTGTAAAATATATAAATTGTTTAAATGTACCCTATTGTTAGTTTGTTTGTATTTCTCTTGCAAGTCTTGTTGTATTTGGGCAAGTCGGTCCATATTCATATCTGTCACTTTGAAGTCTACCGATAATGATGATACAACTGTTTGCTCAAATTTGCTTTGTGGTTTTATTTGTAATTTATCTGTAAAAAATAAAATATATTAAATGGTATTTTCAAGTAATCAATCATCATCAAGTAATAAAGAAATAATTTAATTGCATTTTCTTTATAATTTTATGACTTTATAATTTTTTTAACTGACCCCACACACACATTGTGTCCTACCTTAAATAATATTGAATTTGAACGGGTACATGTAGATTTTTTTTATATTGCTTATTTATTATTACTTTATTTATTTTTATTTATATTGTTATTATTATTGCTTTTTTTTTGCTTATTTATTATTACTTTATTTATTATTACTTTTTCTTTCTTTCATAATTTTCTCTTGTCAATCACAAAAGAATCGAAAAAATTGTCTGACCTTTCATGAGTTATTAACCATGATCAAATTGACCATGATTAACCATGATCAAAGAAGTTTTTATATTATTAGATTTGTACATAATTATTCAAATTTAAGACATACCCATAATATTCTTGATCTCAACTTGTGTATACAGAAATGTTTCCACTCTTTTATCTCTTTCAGCCTGCAGCAATTCCAGGTTTAGTTGCAGCTGATCTAATTCCTCTTCAGATGGCAAAGGTACTTCCTGCAACTCTGCCATGACCACACCCAGTTTTTCACTCAAATCGTGTTGCCACTCCACAAGCCTATCTATTTTCATCTTGCGTTGTGCCATCTGCTCCCTGTACCCTTCTATTTGATGCTCCAATTCCTTCTTGTATTCATATAGGATGGCATTTTCTTTCATTGAGGTCAGCTCAATGTTGATTGACAGATATTTACTTAATTCATCTGCTTCTTTTTTCAAACCTGCAAATAATTTCAATATACTTCTCATTTACAGATTCTAAGCTAAGACTTCTAGTACAATATGTTTGTTTATTAGGATGTTAAAAATACATTTGAACATAACAACTTAATTACTCATAGTATTATATAGAATACAATAGTATAGAAATATTAAAAAGTATTCTAAGAATTCTTAACATTTCACCTACTTTCAATTTTTTCCTGTAGTTTCAACAACTTTAATCTGGTCTCTGTCTTTACTTCAGCGTGAAGATCTTGTTCTATTTCGATAAACTTAGTAATATTATTAATTTTAGTATTTAGATCAACTCCTAAGTGTGTCCAGTCTTCCCATAGCTCCATCATAAGCTTCCGAAGACTATCTACAACTTTTTGAGTAGTATCATTGCTGTAAAATAACAAGAAAATGAATATTAACATTATTATCATATATTGCTAGCATTTGGATAATTTTATTGTAAGAAAACTTTTAATTAACAAACATATCTGAAAAAAAAATTTCTTTGAACACTGAACATGTGTTTCAAAATAAATTATTGTTCTAAAGTTTATTGTTGCAGTATCATAGAATATGCAACTGCCTAATCTAATTAAAAGAAGGGAAATGAAATACATAAAACAATTGCTATTTTGAATGCTTATAATATATTGTATATGTGTA
>DWCF01004555.1:0-16119 GCA_018230265.1 Delias oraia | reverse complement strand
ATTTAGTAAATTTATCCATACAAAATGTTTCACGTAAATGTTTACAGTAAGATCTCAGGCCATTAGATTTTTAAATATGTTCCATTATTAAAGTAGTATTTGGGCGGCGGATGGTTATGCTCTGTGCAAATTTTAACAATATGGTCTTCAGAAAGGCGTCTGAGGCGAGCCTTGCAGCCTTTCAACCTCGACGAACAATACCAACTCAGACCACTGTTGTGCGAGAACGTGTATCCTTTGTACATCAACAAGAAATTTCCATTTGCCATCTTCACTCTCAAAAACTCACTTTCTGTAATTAAAACAGCACATATATAAAAGATAAGAAGAATAGGAGAAGATTAAAAGACTACTTTTAATATTTTTTTATAACGGTGGCAAACGAGCAGGAAGCTCACCTAGGGCAAGCGGTTCTCCACCCACTGACACCCCTAGGCCTTGCTGCGCGGATGCGTTGCCGGCCTTTAAGAAAAGTGTACACTCTTTTGTTGAAGGTCCCCAAGTCGTATTTGTTTGTAAATACCCCTGCTGGCAAGTGGCAGCTGGTTCCACAGATTGGTGGCCTTAAAATACACTCAGTTGTGGAACGCCATCGAGGTGAATGCGATGAAACATTGTATTCTACCTCAACGATCAATGGTGAAATTCAGTAGTAGGTATCAATCCAAACAAACAAAAAATAATATATACATTTGTGGCTTTTAAGAATCGATGGCCAATATATTACTAGCAACGCGGTACGTGCTTCGCGACGTATAGAAAGATTCAATTTGACAACAAAATGATCATGATAGCGCCACACAGCACAGTCGGGCAGTGTGGCGCTAATGGATTATCTATTATAAACGGGACAGTCTATATTAATCTAAATCTTGCTGCCTCTAAAGATCAAATAATGTGTTTGTCAATAATCTCTTGTATTTGTATTGTAGGACTTAAGTTATGAATTACTATAAATGGTGAACATTTTTTTTGTAATTATAGGAAATGCATTTACGCCTTCCCCTCTCGTTTCTCATTCGACCTCAAAGCCCAGGCTATGATGCCATTCTAGCCTCCTGTGTAATGACAAATACACAGTCAATTCGTTATGGCGGAGTTTTATTACAGACACCGTGAGACGATTGGTAGTTAATGAGTTTTATTTATTTAAACCTTACCAATACAACATACGGAATATAACAATAAAAGGTAGGTTGCACAATAAATATAAAGATAGGTTAAAAAATGGGTAGCACAGGCTGCATGCCCCACCACAAGCGGTGGTCTTCAGTGCCCCTCGTACACACACAAATATAATAAAAGAAAAGAAGAACAAGACATCAATCCGACTCCGATATCCTTTCTCATTCAGCGAAACATACTGAGTATTATGTGTAGTATACATAATTATAAGCCCTTGGTATAAATTTGGACGAACCGGCCAATTTGTACGTCAGCATACCTCGCCTACGGGAACAGTAGGTGGTTACAGCCGCCTGTGGACTACTTATCGCTAAGAGACGCTATTAGTCTCATTTAACAATTTAAAAACTTTGTTTCTGTTATTTATAATATGTAATAACTTATATAATAATAAAATTAATATTAATATTTCAATAATACTCATCCTACGTAATGGTAAGAGCTTAAATGTTCTTAAACGAGATAAAATATGAATTAAGCTGAGAGTCTTAACGCAATATGACGCACCTCAGCCGCCCGCCGCGCCGACCTAAGCGATTGCCACATATCACGCCCATTGCGACGCACATGCATTTCTATTATTCCATTTAACTCCGAAACTTACGCAGATGACATTTATGACTCTATGGTGTATGTTTAATATTTTTTAAGTTATATTAAAAACAATAAATAAATTAATACAACATTCTGTTATGTATCACAAATGACACGTGAATTAGATCTTAATATAAACTCCATTCTTACAGAAGTACTTGGGCGGTGGATGATTGTGCTCGGTGCAAATTTTAATGATGTAATAGTCGGAATAGCGTTTCACACGCGCTTTGCAGCCAAGTGACAGCGACGAGCAGGACCAGTGCGTGGAAGTTTTCTGCGAGTACGTATATTTATCCAGCATAATCAGAAACTTGCCACCCGGCGTCGGTATTTTTATGATTTCCCCGTCTGAAATTAAATAAAAAGCTTTTCATTGCCATTCCCATGTCTAGGATGACCGAACTGAGGCTGTGGCCAGCCATATCGCTCTACTAAAACTTTGTAAGATTTTAATTTCATTTTAAAAATGACGCGTCAGAGAGCCATGCTCGCGTTTGACGCATTAGTTGGGCCGGCTTGTCTCAAGTGATACCACGGGTCACAGAAGTGACAGAAGTCACAGAAGTGAGAAATGCTAGTGTTTCGCTGCGTGATTGATGATAAATGATTCTGGTCAAGCGACGAAAATGCCGACAACACAGCTAAAGCGCAGGTTGTAGCGCCGTTAATGTTCTATCATTCATAAGACCCGTCTGCTTCGTTGTTCGCTATGCTAAAATAAAAAGCCGTATTTTCGATCTATAAGACTTTTATTTTAGATATGTAATTTAGACGATTTTTTTTTATTAAAATATATTATTGAAAACTTTCAAACGATTAACAATCACAATCTCAAACCTCATATTTCGACACCTGGCACCAAATAGACAAGTATTTATTTACACAGATTTTTACTAGAGGCTAGATTTAATTTATGTAAAATACTAAATCTAGTTTACAATTTGTGTGAATCGAGAGGATAGACTTTTAAGTAGTTAATTATTTGACGACAACAGTGTTCAAATAGATCACAAAAGTTATGAGAATATTGTGAAATCCTATGATTAATAAATGCTTTTTAATTTGGCTTACCTTATTTTTTAATATTATTCATATATGCACATAATTGGTCGTTGTTTGAATGGCAGAACATCTCTATTTAAGGATTCACTCGCACCTCTCTCTTGCGCCGCCCCAGGCCTAGGTTCGAGTCTCGCAGGTCTGGATCCTTTTGCAAATTGCCACGAAAATATTATCAGCAAGTCAGCGAGAAGCTGCATCTCTAGTGACTAATACATTCATTGTTTTTTTTTAATAGGCTTCTCGCTGTTCGCTAAAATGGGTCACTGAGCATATTTGCTGCGACGTGCAAAGTATATTCCATTGTTACAGTAGTACTCGGGACGTGGGTGGTTGTGCTGTATGCAAACTATAATCATATGTTCGTCAGAGTAGCGTCTCAGGCGCGCCTTGCAGCCGTTCCATAATCTCGACGAGCAATTCCAGTAGACGCCTGTTCTCTGACTGTAAGTGTATCCATCCAGCATTAGCAGGAATTTGCCATTTGGCAACGGCATCTTTGTAACTGCCTCATCAGAAATCATATAACAAAATACGAGTTGGTAATTAAGGAACTAATTACAATTGTCTTATTAGCTATATAAAATCTATTAAATTATATTTAGCAAGGAGGAAAATGAGTGGAGAGAGTTGGAATAGTCGTGGAGAAAGCCTGCGTCCAGAAATAAACCTTGAAAGGCTCGATGATTAAAATGGAAAATGTTTTTTCAAAGGAACATTTCATTTAAAATAATCAATATAATAAAAAAGAAAATAAACGAAAAAATATTAGGTTAACGACAATTTTTTGTTTAATAAATTAGGAGAAAAGAAAGATAGTTCATCCTTTCTTAATCAATACCTAATATTTTATAAAAACTATTACAGATTTTAAAATGTATAAAAAACCCTATTTCAAATATTTACCATATTAACGATTCAATAAAAATCATTGAAAACCAACTCTCTTAACAATTTATAATTAATTTATATAATATATTATTTCTCTTATAATTTATTAATAATAACAATTAATTTTGCGCTTTCATAATTCTAATAAGATAATTCATAAATTTCGATTTGCACCCTTCAATCTAACCAAAGGATTATTTTTATGTCATTCAAAAATATATTAAGTTTTTAAGAGTCAGTAGCGATAACTTAACATAGGTACATAACTTTTATTGCTTTTAAACATCAATAGCCTATTTTCAACGCCAGGAAATGCATTTACACATTTCTCTCCTGCAAGAGGTTATGAGAGACTCAGCACACCGGAGTACAATATCCGAACTAGAACCTCAAGCCACCAACTGGCAGAATTCTCACCGGCTCCAGTGTCTTCATGACTCTTTCGGCCCAAGTTGGGCCTTCCGGCGTGGCTTTCACTCGAGAGCACGAGACACAGCCAACTTAAGGCTAGTTACTACACAGCGTTCCATTGGATCACCGAGCGTTTCTCAAATACTCCTGCTCCGACATAATGTCAGAAATTTTGACTTCATACCCAACATTTTTAAGACAATCGCCCGGGCAATGTTAGGGCATTCCGGCGATTGAACCATACACCCCTCGCTTCGTGGTAGGCTTGTAAAAGCACTTAGCTACGACGAGGCAGTCAACAACGATCGCCTACCTTGATACGTCTTTATTTTAAGAGCCCAGCCATCTTGTCAGCTACCGTGACGCGTGAAACTAGATCCCTGGTTCAATGTCTTAGAAAAGCTGTCTTAGAAAAGTTACCAGGCGATCGGTGGATTATTGTCTTACCCATTCTGTCGCATCAATTAAGCCGACCCTCCGAAATTAGAACACATGCTGACAGAATACCAGTTCGAAACAACCGACTGAATCACATATCCCACGTTCTGCCAAATAGACTCGTTCGCCGGGCCAGTGTGAATGAAGTTGTCCTTCATCAGACGTGAATAACTGTTCACAACACAGTAGGCATTACAGACACTCTGATTGATACACCTCCACGTAATGCATCCATACTTGTTCCTCCGTTTCAAATGGTATCTGTACCCATCCCGTACCAGCTGCCTGCCACCACGCTTGCCCTGGACGAACTCAACTTTCGGCTTTGCCAAGTAGTCGCACAGCCGAGGCTCACTCGTCAACGAAATACGTCATACGAAAAGAATAGAAAACAGACAAAAAAAAGTTAAAAAGGGGTTATATATTTAAATGCACCTATACAAAGAAGCCGACTAGGCGACTAAGGGATAAACTGGAGGGCGGGCAGCAGACTCCTCTGCGTACTATAAAACCTAACTGCGATCGCCAACCCGCCAGCCAAGCGTGGCGATTATGGCAAATAACCACATTAGAAGTCCGAAGGGGAGGCCTTTGTCCAGCAGTGGACGTCCTACGGCTGAAATGACGATGATGATGATACAAAAAAAGAGAAAAAAAAGGTACAAGAAATAAAAAATCAAAAAGGTACTTAAATTAAAACAGGACATTTAAACAAGAGGGCGTTAAAATATTTATTTTAAATTAAGAAGTAATACATAATTGTAGGCAAACTTTTATTACTTAAAATAAGTTCAAACACAACAAACTCTAAGGCATATATGGCGAAGCTTGAACAATTTGTAAAACAGTCCATGCCAAGGTCCGCGTCTTACAGCAGACGCCCTCGCGCTACTCGCGAAAATCTAATTTCTCGTCCTTGCCCGCGTTAAACTGTAAGGCCTCAGATATCTCAATGTTTTTTATAGAAATGGTGGCAAACAAAGGCTCACCTAAGGTATGCGGACCTCCGCCCATGGATACCCCTAGGCCTTGCAGAGCCACGGGTCGTTACCGGAATTTTAAAAATATGTGCGCACTTTATTATAGCAGCTGATTCCACAGAGTGGTGGTGCGCGTGTGTATCATATAATACTTAACGTGAAAAGATGAAAAGCCGGTAACGCAAACAAATCACGGACGGTGGCGCGGCTGTTCATGGGCAGCAGTGTTCTCTTACTATATAGGAGACCCACCTGCTCCGCATAAAAAAGAAAGAAAATGTTTAATCACTTTCTCGCGAACAGTATTTACAACGTATTGCGAAAATGACATAGACTTATAGGTAATTATTGTCATACAATATCACAAGCAGGCAATTGAAGGCCAAAATCACAGCACCAAGTTATATGTATAATACCGAAGACAACTTTCAATCCTGTCTATTCTAAATTAATTCAGTATAACCTCTTTAAGTCGACCCATTTCACGCTGAGTATTCTTTGAGCCCGTGGTATTACTTCGGACGAGCTGGCCAAATTAGCGTGGCCGCATATGCTTCAGCATGGCTCTCCCATTAGTGATAATAATTTTTAAAAATGTGTCACTCCTCCGTAACATGGAAATGTACGTAAAATGGTAAAAATACCATAAACTTAAAATTCGCCAATTCGTAAACTATAAACTCGAATTGTTTGGCATCTTCCTTGATGTTCGACTTATAGAAGTTCTACAGTCAACCAACTGACCCCGAAAAACTTACATGATATAACTTTTAAGTTTTGCTTTAAAATTTGGGGTGTATGGTATTAAGGAGAAATTTAAAGTTGAGTTTCTTGACTGTGCTTCTTACAGCTGGTCGTGTGCGTAAAAAGAATATATTTTCAATGTGTAAGACTATAATAGGTGGCTATATTGTCGTATTTCAAATGAGCTACACCCCGGTTTCTCTACTTCGATCTGGGGAAACCTCCAACTATTAAGCACCATTAATTAGTTAATCATTAGAACAGTTGTGAATCGCAATAACCAAATCGTGGAAGGAAAACTTTCTAGATGGCGATGTAACCGTTTGGAAATCTGAAAACAATGAATCAAATAATAGCCATGACGCAACTAACTATGAAATAGTCGAAAACTTAATGCTATTAGGGATCATAACATATTAAAAGGATTTAAAACACGTAATTTAGTTGATACATGTTCACCCGTGGAAGAGCCATGTTGAAGCAAATGGTGACGTACTAATTGGGCCGGCTCACAGAAAACTAAGCGTGAAACGTATAAAGCCGGCAAAACATCGAATGCGCGGACTGTGGCGCGGTAGTCATGGGCGACAATGTTTTCTACCATATACAAGTCCCACCCTCTTCGTTGTCTGCTATACTATAAAAGAAATGTAAATAACAATACACTTTATTTAGAATACACATATTGCACCAAATATATATAAAACATTGTACAAAAGTCGTAACAATAATAACGAATGCAATGTTGAATTTAACAACTATATGCTAATACCTAACTAATGCTAACTACCTAACTACTAATAATAATACCTAACTACTAATACCTAACTACTAACTAATGCTAGCTACGGTTGTGACAGCCGTAAGTTTCAAAGATCTCGTCGTTGTAAGCGGTAATGCTGGCCCCGCAGCCGCGCCATTTTTTTTGCCGCAGACCCACCTCACTGGCTTTTTATATGTTATATCATGGATGAAATTGTGCCCGTTGTAAACTATTATGGGATTCCCTCGACGCGAGACTATTCTCTTTACACTTAAAAGGAATTATTTCATATATATTATATTTTGTACAATTATATATACACATTTTTAGAGTGTCGTAGTTTAAATATCTTTTAAATTACCACGAAGCGAGAGATGTCAGATTCAATCCCTGAAAGGGCTTAGCATTGTGTCTTATAAATATTGGGTGTGAAATCGAAAATTTCAGTACGTCGGGGGGTGTGTTTGATACATAATTGATGCCATAATCTAGTGCTGTGCAGAAACTATGACTAAACTAAAAAACTAAACTAAACTATACACTTTGTGACTATTTTAGATTTTTTAATGTGCCCAAGTTAGTCTACGGACCAAACCGGGGTATATGCCACGATATTTTTTAACAGTATAGCGGACAACAGAGCTGGTGGGTCACCTATATGGCAAGAGAACACCGCCGCCCATGGAAAACCGCGCCACATTTCGCGCATTGGTTGTGATGCCGACACTTTACGCTACTTAAGCGTCATTTTTAAGACCCTTCTGTATTCTCTGAGTCCGTGGTAATTCGCACCAGCCGGCCCAATTACTGCGTCGGCATATCCTTCAGCATGGCTCTCCCACGGGTAAAATGCAAATGGGGGCACGATATACCATAAACTGACTTTATAACAATTTTCCTATAGATTTCATGGAGCATTCATATTAAAACTAGGTTTGCTGCTAGCTATGCTTGTGACCACCGGATGTCTTAAGGACCTCGTCTTCGTACGTGGTGATGCCGGCTCCACAGCCCAGCCACCTCTTTTTGCCACACACTCATCTCACCCGGTTGTTGTATTTGTCATGGCGGATGAAATTGTGCCCATTATACATGATCATGGGATTACCTTGCCGCGAGAGTATTGTCTTCATATCTAAAAGGAATTATTTTATTTATATTATAATTTGTACAATAATATATGCACGCTTTTAGAGTCTCTACGCTAAGTTGTCTTACAAATTTACGAATCTTAAGGTATCGGGTTCCATTCCGGGTGCAATTCATTAAATGCAATTTATTAAAACTATCGACACAGCAACTCCGTTGAGTTAAAGGCGCTTTCTTAAACAAATGCATTCGGGTCGCTTGGCCCAAAATTGTCCCGACTCTTTCTTTAACAATTTTCCTATAGACTCCACATAAAATCAAAGTATGTATTTGAAGACAAGGCGTAACACTAGCTGTGATTGTGACACCCGAATGTTTTGATGATCTCATTGTCGTACGTGGTGAGGCTGGCTCCGCAGCTCAGCTTCCGTTTCTTGCCGCAAACCCATCTCACTCGCTTGTTGTATGTCTTTTCACGGATAAAATTGTGCCCATTACATATTATCATGGGATTCCCTCGCCGCGAGAGTATTATCTGTACATCTGGAAGGAATAACCTCATTTATACCATTATACCAGTAGCGTTGACCGACCGATTGTCCTAACACTGTGACACTCATGGAAAAGCTACGCTACGGCCTTCATTGGGCCGACTCGTCCGAAGTGAAAGAGTACTTGGTATTTGTACTGTGTTTCGTTGAGTGAGTGATGATATCGGAGGCCCTTGAAATTATACCATTAAAGCTGCGTAATAAGCCGGCAATACAACAAAAAGCTTTAAAAAATTTAAAAGTGAGGCATTTAAAACTTACTAAAAAAATTCAATACACAGAAATAAAAAAAAGGAAAAACTAATTTTTTGTCATTTATTATGAAATATAATTTAAAATTCATTCAGTTATCGACATAAAAATTGAGATCGGTGTAAATATAGGTACATTAAATTTAACAACTATAATATATAAACGAAATCTATGTCATAAAATATTACAACGATTAAATATGGCCAAAGTATAAAAATAATACAAAAAGTAGGACATAATAGATTAACTTCTTTTTTTTTAAAGTATCACCTAAGCGATTTGAAGTTTCTTTCAACAATCATCCTTTCAGAATCATCAAGGCAAAAGCTATACGTTTTAACTATGTAAAAAGAAGACAAAAACTAAATGTCGCAATGCCCATGGGCATCGTAAACCCTTTCTCATCTTACCAACTACCCCCTTATCCGATATATAACAAAACAATACCAGCGTGAAATACCATTTCTACTGAGTGAATGAGGAAACCGAAGACCCGGTTAAGCGACATTAAAAGCCGTAATCAACCATCCCAGTTATCTACTATATAATAAAATACCAGCATAAAACGGTACGTTTTTTTTTATTCTATAGCGGACATCGGAGCAGGTGCAGGAGCAGGTCTCCTATATGATAAGAGTACACCGCCGCCCATGAACCACCGCGCCATAGTCCGCGCAGTGGTTGTATTGTCGATTTTTTACGTCGTTTAAGAGGCATTTTTAAGGACCTCCGATATCGTCACTCACTCTACGAGACTCAGTACAAGTACCGTTTCCCGCTGAGTATTCTATGAGCCCGTGGTATCACTTCGGACGAGCCGGCCCAATTAGTTCGTCAGCATATGCTTCAGCATTGCTCTCCCGCGGGTGCAAAACTTCCATGTTCGTGGCTATAACCCAAGACCATCACAAAATATCGTCGCTATACATAACACTACATTACACGTTGCACTGCTACAACAGTCTCGGTTGTCCTGAAACCAGCGACCCCAGTCAGGTGAGACTTCAATTATGACAGCAAGATGGACTTGTCGTGGTTATGGAAACCTACTGCTTTTAAGATAACATTGTCCATGGTCGTGACTAGTGACGCTTTGCAGTAATTCCTCCTTTTCTCTCTGCACACCCATCTGATTGAGTACTTGTACTCCTTTTGCCGGTAGAAACGACAGCCTTGGTATATTATTATCGGCTTCAGCTGCGCTGACAACGCCATTGTAACTAAAATTAAGAAATTGTATGTTGAAACAATTTAAATATATTTCTTGTTGAATGGCAAGCAACGGAGCAGGTTGGGCAGCTGGTATTTGGTAAGAGATCACCGCCGGACAACTTGCCGAAAACACACACGCGGCTCTGTAAAGGCCCACAGGAAACTCAACGTGAAACGGTACATGTACTGTTTTTCGCCGAGTGAGTGAGTATATCGGAGGCGTAAAAAGCCGGCAACCATTTCAAGGACTGTGGCGCGGTTGTCCATGAACGGCGGTATTCTCTTAACATACTGGAGGAGGAGGACCCACCTGCTCTATTATCCGCTATAGAATAAAATTAAAAAAAAATGGATGAACGAACGCTTATCTTAGATGAGCCTCATGCTTGTTTGCCACCCTTTCCATAAAAAATACCGTTCCAGAATCCGCGCTTTGGTTGTTCTTGGCTTTCGCGGGCCACCAATGACCTTACACACTCAGCGAAATAACATACAAATGATCGCAATAAAAATTCACCGCCGCGTCAAATCACCCGTGGAAGGCACCGGCTTTGCCCTAATGAAATTAAAACGCAATTAAAATAAATTTCAAACATTTTCAAGTGGCTTTTTTTTCAAAGAAAAATTTTCAAATTTTCATCCAACTTACGATGAGACAAGTAAAACACACGTATCGCCATCTCGTGACGCGTAGCGCCATTCCTAAGAGTTGAATTCCAAAACAACAACACACTGCCCAGAATCAACTTCATCTGAACGAGGGCGCTGCACACAATAATCGAAACATATTTTTAAGGCTTTCGTTGACTTCTTATGAATACAGGTAGGCAAACGAGCAGGAGGCCAACCAAGAAGCGATCCTCTGCCCATGGACAATCCCAGCCGCAGCTGGGCCGCGTTATTCAAGTTATTCGTACTATTGAAAAGAATACTTTAAGATTAAATGGCCGGCCCTGCAAGAGCTAGAAGTGTTCATGGGCGGATGACGTCTTAACCTACTTGAGCCTCCTGCTCGTTTGCCACAGTTTCCTTAAAAAAATACAAGAAAATCTGAAAATATCACTCGTTTGTAGCTAGTTTAAATGTATTCAGTACAAAAGTAAAGGTCATGTGAAGGCACGCTTTCTCACGCCACATCACTTGAATACTCTGTCCAATTATATTAAGACGTTATATCTGATCTTAATATTCGTTGGACAGGGCAAGCCATTGACGAGAGTCGCCTTCACCGCCTTCGCCGTCAAATTCACACCAACCACACCACAATCCACGCACTTATTTTTCCACGCAGCTTTCTACCCTCACAATAGCTGTTAACATCAAACTGGTATTCTGTGAGCCCGTGGTATTACTTCAGACGAAACAAACACTACTGCAGCACCCTAAGCTTTAGCATGGCTCTACACGGCAACGGATAAAACATTTAAAACATCTATTTAATTTAATCGGAATCTAACAATGAAAGCAAAATTTACCTACGCAGCCTCAAGCTGTAGGTATTCGAAATTTCAATAGCCTAGCTAGACAAAAAATCCTTTAAGAATTCCCTTAAAACCGGCGAGACAAAACTAATCCTTAGTACCATCCAATAAAGTAGTATTTTAATATTGTAAGGCTGCGTTCATACTGCTCTAACAAAAATAGGATTTACAAGTTGTAAGTAGATTAATTTTTTTCAATGAAGTTTGTTAATTGCGGTATACACAACATAAATTCAATTAAATGTATATGTAATATCCAATGAGAGCCACGGGGAAGGCTTCTGTCCAGAAGGGTTGCTGATGATGTAATTTCCAGATACCATCAAAAAGGGGAAACATCACCTGTCACCAAGCGCTGTTGTCACCACGAGAAACACAACCTTTAGAAATCTTGGTCAAAATTTGGTTTAAATATACACCTAAACCTCCAGCAACCCTCAGGTGGCACGTTGGACTCCCTGCTTTCATAGCAATACCAACGTTGGTCAAACAATGGTTGAAACACCCTGTCGCTGTCTAGGCGGTGTGCATTTGTTGTGCGTTTGCTAAAACGAGACAGACAACTTTCAGAAAACAGAAAGTATACTTATTATTAATAAATTTGCACCAACCGGTTCCTTATATTAAAATTACATCACAATAGATGGATGCATTCATATGAACGCATCCTTATAGGCTTTCCTACCTGCACCTGCCTAGAAAGAAATCTCAACAAAAAGTTTTAAATAGAAATCAAAGCCAGGATGTCTAGACATCTTTTTTTTAATTCCCAGAACGCGCAGGTAAAATGCGATGGAATAAAAAGTATTTCATTTCCAACTGTATAATTTCAATCTGTATTTTAAAAACATTGTTCCTTAACTGATACAAACCTTATCTGACACCGAGTTTTCTAAACTACCACCGAGTGGTAGTGGGATATTAAATGAATGGTACTATTCTTAATTAAATTCACGGTGATGACACATGTTATTTCGCTATTTTCTTAATTACATTTAAAAGTTACAATTTTAATGGTCAATCCGACCCTACCTAAACTAATAATATAAATTTAAAAATTTGTTTGTTTGAATCGATTACCCTCTGAAGCTACTTGCCGTATTGGAAAAATTCTTTCACTATTGGGAATCTTTACTCTCCGATGAAAATAGTCTATGATTTTCCTTTATTGTTCCTTACTGTATATCCCATATAGGCTTACTATCTATATGTAAATTGCATAAATGACCTAAAAAGTTCGTAACATCGCGTGCACTGCGAATACAATTGATTAGAGAACAAAATATACTTTGACTTTGCAGAACATAGTTATATAGAAAAAAACATCAGGAATTGTTACTTCACTTTTTTATGGTATGGCGGACAACGGAGCTGGTGGTTCTCGTATATCCTCACCCAGCGAAACATAGTAACGTTTCACCCTGAGCATTCTGTCAGGCCGCGGTGTCCCTTCGGATGAGCCAGACCAATTTGTGCGTCAACATATGCTTTAGTATGGCTCTCCCACGAAAATGTGTTCTTTGATAAAAAAATAACTAAAAAACCGTTCCTGTAATATGTCTTTATTTGTACCTACTAGTAGCAGGGGCAAGCGTGGTCTGCTGTATGAATGAAAGAAATTAATTATTAGAATTTTTATTTTTAAATTGAACAATCTTTGGCACAAGTTAATTAACATATAAAACACTCTTTAATCAGTATCACAAGGATCCATATTTCAACCATAGATGTCACCTATTCATAAATAACATATTTTTACTTCAAGTAAACTAGTCAGATACCCAGATAGCACTTAACTTAAATAAAACATTCTATGGCTTACTATATAATACATCTTACATATAAAATTCGCATGACATATAAAAATGTTACCAAACTCCGCCGAAACGACTCAACCTATTTTTTATGAAATTAGGCGCATTGGCAACCGATCAACGTCTATGTGCACACCCCTTAATGTTAATCTATAAATCATTAGTACAAAATGAGTCAGCATTGAGAAATACATACGACCTACAACATAACGAAGGCTGTTACTGCGACATCTAAACGGCGATTAGTATTTTGGCAAAACAATATTTACCCAAATCTGCTAATATTTAACAGTAAGAAATACCTACTTCATGTTTTATGGTAAGAAAAGCTTTATTAATCTGCCAACACTACTGTGCCTATTCAATTGAGGTAAGTGAAAAGGCCAGCGATGGGTAAGCCACCACAAGTGGAATGGGGTAGCGCCGTTTTCACAACTCTCCATACACAAAAGTAAATAAGAACCACAAAAAACAAAAAACAAAACATTTGAATAAACATGGGACAACATCATGTTAACAATAAAAACAGTATTAAAAAATCGTAAAAAAACAGTAAACTTAACAAGGCATCTTTGGTGAGACTGTACCAAAACTAATTGAGAATCAGTGTGAGCGTAACTAGTGTAAAAGCCAACACAACCACTCCAGACTCGCTCATAACATCTTCCTGTTTATATAGCATGCGAATCTATATCAACACTGAAGACATGGGCACCATGACCACAAACACACGGTCTGAGCGCGAATTGCAGGACGCTTGTCCATGGGCGGATCTCTTACTACCACCCGTCTACTCCGTTGTCCATTATAGTACATAATGAAAATATTAAATTTTCTTTTAAAGCCTTTAAAGACTATTTCAAACGAGATTCAACATGAGCTACAGATCTTAGTGGTGCGGACTTCGAATCGTGGATAAACAAATATTTCTTTGCACTTCGTAATGAAACTTGAGCACGTGGATTTTGTGTACAATGAAGATTTTGAACTAATTGATCACCTTACAATATACAAGATACACAAACCATACAATAATCATAAAATCTATTATCTGTACAACAATACGAATATAGATATTATATATAAACTATCTAAAATACAATTTTTTTCTACAACTAAGACTAGGCTGAATAAACTACATCCCACACTATCAAGGTAACAAATAAAAGACATAAACCTTCACGGCATCTCCGCAATCAGGTAACCATAAACTCAGATGGTAGGGCTTTGTGTACAGACCGCGATAATAACCGCCAGCGCCGGATACGGAGACGGGGACCTAGCTATGTCTTCAGATTCACCCCGGTGAAATTACCCCGCCTTAAAAGACCATTTTAAGCTTCGAAGGCCGTAAGGCCGGCAGCAGAAAGCCCTTTCAAAAAAAGTCAGGTAACAGAGCACATAAATAAATGAGGAAAGTTGAAGTATCACGTGGCAACCCTGAGGTCAATCGTACGGTACATGGCACTGGTATTTGTGAATATAAATCTAACATCCGACACGATTTATAATTATAAAAATTCCTTCTATAATATGTATTAATCAGTTTGGCAATATGTACATTTATACTATACTTTATGCACAGTCACAATAAAACAAATCACAATAAAAGAAATCAAAATATCGCTCTGATTGACAATTCTTAGGTTTAAGTTTCTTAGGAATACTAAAATCCAAGTTACGCAGTACGGAGATTTTGCTTGTTCGACTGCTAAAATATTATTCTCTAATTAAGATATAGAAATATTATTTTTTATGGTGTAGCGGAAAACGGAGCAGGTGGGTCTCCTATATGGTACGAGAACACCGCCGCCCA
Source organism: Delias oraia (assembly GCA_018230265.1). Lineage (NCBI taxonomy): Eukaryota > Metazoa > Arthropoda > Insecta > Lepidoptera > Pieridae > Delias > Delias oraia. The sequence continues at coordinate 836 of DWCF01004555.1, read as the reverse complement.
TCATCAACCGCGCCACAGTCCGCACATTGGTTGTGTTGCCGGTTCTTTATGTCACTTAAGAGGCATTTTCAAAGGCCTCCTATATCCTCACTACAACTCAGCAACATACAGTAACGTCCCAAGTAAAACTACCATTTCACGCTAAGCATGATGTGAGCCCGAAATGATAACTCATACAGCGTGACCTGTATTGTAAGAATATCTGCGGCTCGTGTATTATATGGTTCAGCGATGTTAAAAGCCAACAACAGACCAAAGACCAGGGACTCAGACTTGATCTGTCAGAATCTGGAGGCTATTACTTGAAGAAGTAAATTTTAACAAAAGTTAATAAATTATGACATTTTTCAACACGTCTATATATAAAGTATTTGCTAGAATTAACTAAAATAACTATATATAATATAATATAATAACTATATATATAAAAAATAACTAAAAATTACTAAACTATTTCAATAGCGTGTAAGCATATGGAAAACCAATCAGATCTGACATAGTATGTCCGTATGTATGGCACAATAATTCGCATTGTGATATGTGTATTCGAAAAGTGTTAATTCGTCATTGAAAGTCTAATCTTGAAGATCTCATCTCCACTTTTTTTAAATTAAAAAATTGATAGTAATGTAGCTGCAGGGGGTCCACTGGATCCAGAATAAATTTGTAAGGGGTAAATAGGTAACAAACGACCTTAAAGGTACTTCCAAACCAATACGACTTGGGGAGCTTCAAAAATAGAGCGTGCCTATCCCTTCCTGGATCTGAAACGTGGTCGCTTACGATGGGCCTAATGGAGAAGCTCAGAGTCACTCAGCGAGCTATGGAGAGGGCAA
>DWCF01004554.1:0-16119 GCA_018230265.1 Delias oraia | reverse complement strand
TTAGTTTTCATTTCTACGGATTGTGAACTTTTCTTCTACAGCTGAAAAAAGGAGCTTTGATATTCATGCTTTGGTCACCTATTCAGGGAGATGGCATGTGGTACCGGGTATAAGCAACTATAGATTTGAATATTATTTATAAATACTTTATTATTATTTACCAATTTTTTTGAAATGTCATTTTTATTAATCACAAATAACTTAACACTATAATTATCCTCATTTTTATTTACATCGCATTTTATATTACTCTTGATAAACACATATTTAAAAATGTCTATGGTTATTACTTATGAGCCGTTCCATCAACCGATATATTTTTACTAATCCATAGAATTGTAGTTTTAATGGTAGTAAGTATCATATTTGAAACAATGTCATCTGAATGAAAAAACAGTTCTTGATTCCGTTCATGTGTAATCTATGCCAGTTAGGCTCTCGGCTGTGGCCTGCCGACCTCGAGATGAACGGAATATTCGAATGCAATCTTATCGACCCACCATCATTATTACAAACCTGAACCTAAATCAATGGTGATACAGTTCAAAACCGCGAATACGGAACCGTTGTTTTAGATTTTAAAATGTTTTTAATGAATAAAAGCTTTACCGGCTAATCGCATGCAAATCACAGCGGTTCCCAAGTATGGTAATTGATTTTAACTGCCATTAAAATTCAGAGTCTGCTTTCAATTCAATGCCTATTAAGCCTTCTAATTTTAGTTTCACTTCTGAATTGTTACTTAACTTTTGTATCCCCATCTCAAAAATCATGAAACACTCGGAGGATAAAACCGATTATTTCTGGTAAGCTAAAACTAAACACCGAAATGTAATAAAGAGCTATTTTTACGATGACATCTTGTCATCGTTTAAATACCATTACCATTTTCTACTGTATTTGAAGTAAGTTAGACTATAACAGTAATTGTGGTTTCTTATTTATCCGTATCTAATAAGTATCAGTGATTCTTACGTACTTACACATGAAGAATGTATTTTTTGGTATGTGTAATTACGTACGTTCGTTAAAACTACTAATATGCTTGGATATTAATTAGTGCACAAACTCCCTAAGTATTTTTTATTCTATAGCGGATAACGGAGCAGGTGGGTATGATATATAGTAAGAACAACGCCGCCCTTGAACTACTGCGCCATAGTCCGCACATTGCTTGTGTCACTGGCTTTTTACGCCACTTAAGCGGCATTTTTAAGGGCATCCAATATCCTCACTCACTCTGCGAAACACAGTACATGGACCGTTTCACGCTGAGTATTATGTGAGCCCGTGGTATCCGTTCGGACGAACCGGCCCAATTATGCGTAATATGCTTCAGCAAGGCTCTGCCACTGGTGAAATTAAGTATAAAGTAATAATAAGTAATTTTATTTAATCATTTCTAACACATATTAAGTTAAAGGTAATAGAAGAGAACGGATCGTAAAGAAGGGCTCACAGAATGCTCAGCGTGAAACTGTACTTGTAATGTGTTTCGCAGAGTGAGTGAGGATATCGAAGGCCCTTAAAAGTGCCGCTTAAGTGGCGCAAAAAGCCGGCAATACAACCAATGGGCGTAGTGTGGCGCGGTTGCACATGGGCGGCAGTGTTCTCTTACCATATAAGAGGCCCGTCTGCTCCGTTAAACCGTTAAAGCATAAATAAAGGAAATGAATTAAAATAATATTGGTAAAACATATAAAATAAAACAAAAACAATACCAACTATGAATCGTTCAACAAATTTGTCAAGAATATTTCATCGCAGAACTACATATTTTTTGTTCATATCTAAAGACCTTATTCTTTGACCGGTATGCAAAAAGTAAATACCTTTATCTCTGATTTACAAAATTCAGTGACTTAAGAATATATTTATTTAACATTTACGAGAAAACAACCTTATTACAAATGCATAAAGCAAGAATTTCATTATACCCGCAGATAAACGGTGGCTAAGTAATAATCAAGAGGTTTATTGGCACTTGCATCTTCGAACAGAATCAGGACATTGCCAATTTGCGGGACAGAGATTGTTATTAACATACCACAGACGAATGAGTACGTAAGCATCGCAACTAGATCTATTTATCTACCCACTTTTTTGTAGGCCTGTTTGCTCCATACAGCCATCACAGCTTCACACGGTCGATTAAGGCGAGTGGCTCGCTGTGAATTTGATTTTTAGCTACGACTAGCGCAAGAGCGTCTCCTGCGAGACACGAAACTCGGCTTGGGCTGTCGCGGGGCCATAGGCCGCCTGAGAAGCGGGTCGGAAGCTCACTGGGGTGAGTCTGGCAACATAGCTAGGTCCTCGCCTGTATCCGGCGGAGATGTTTTCGCGGTCCCTACACAAAACTCTACCATCTGAGTTTATATTATTATACTCTAGGGAGACTATAAGCTTGTTGATCTACTCACTAACTGTACTTACGATTTAGCGACATTAAGCGATAAAGACGATAGTTTATTTATGATGTTATATCTTAGTTCAATACAAATTTATCGGATTTTATATTTAACAATTACTTTGTTATATATTGCAAAATCAAAATGTATATTAAGCTTAAATTCAAATAAATAAGATATTTATTAAATGAAAACAATATACTGTCCGATATGTGTGGTTTGGGCTCCGTTAGTGTTTACGCTTCCACAGGACACTAATTTAACTAGACCCTCCTATCCGGTCGCTTCCCACAAGAAATAACTAACTAAATTGTCCAACCCTTAGGGGTCAAGTTAAACTGGACGAAAATTGTACAGTTCAGCGATTTTCAACGTACTACACGAAATATAATATGCAAGCATTGTAAATTGAACTTTGTGATACGATGATAAAGTTTAATTTTCAGTGTACATATAGATACGTGTCTTACTTTAAGCGTAATCCTTGTTAGGGTTTATATCCGTTTGTGACCGTCGATGATTACAGAACTTAGGAACAAAACGTGTTTTTTTTCAGATATGTTTATATACAGTATATTGTATAAAGTATAAACCGATACATATTTGTTTTTACATTTACTATAGAATATATGTAATGTGTTAAATAGTTTTAAAATTACGTATTGTATGTCAAATTTCACTTTCATCTAATGAATTATATATGTATATTCATATTGTATATATTATATTATAATATATATTGTAATATTTAAATATTGTACGAGGTTTTATTTTATTTTAAAACATTTCATTATTTCGATTCCGCCGTATCGCTTGTTAAAGGTTAAAATCTTTGTTAACAAAGGTATTTAATTAAAAAAAACATAAAAATTAAAACGGCTAATGAACTCCTATATCCAAAATGCTTTCATGCAAAAAATTTAAATATTCGTAGCGATCCAAAGCTTAACATTCCGCAAGAGAAAGCTCGCCTTTGTCGCTTTGAAAATGATAAAAATGAACGTCATATAACGCTGACTACGACTCGGCTGGATTTCACTGAATTACTCTTATCGTTTTAATTAAAGCCGTTTCTATTGCAATTTATATTATTCCAACGTTTTTATTCCTACCTTGTAAACATCAATCATATATTAATCAATTATTTATAAAAAAAATAATGCAAAGTGTTTAAAACCTCACTCAATATGCTGTTATAAACCCTTTTCAAATGATAAACTTGTGCTAGCTTAAAAAAATAAGTAGACAAAAATCCATAGAACTAAACGTGAATGATTTCAAGTATCTTGAAAAATTGTGTAATAAATCAAATCAATTTTTTTTAAACCTATATGTATAAGTCAAACACAAATGTAAGTATGGCTCTGGAAGTTTCTTGAGCTGTCACTTCTTGCCAGAGATACCGCATCCCGATCTGACTCTTGTATTGTCTTCTTCGTTGAATTCATTCAGTTACGGAAATGATACCAGCTTTACATTGTACATTACATTTTAAAAATTGTCAATTAATATGTGGTTAATATATCATAAAATTAAGATATGTTATTTTATTTTAATTTTCAGAGATTCGTAACTTAATAAAATAAGTCTACGATACAACAAGAGGTATCGGGTTCGACTACCGGCCTGGAAAATTATAATCTAATTTATAATATTATATTAAGTCTCTAGAAGGGTTTGACAGTGGCCGGGAGAGTGTCTTAATAGTGTCGCGCCTGTGGGAAAGCCATGCTGAATCAAACGCTAACGCACTAATAATTGATCCTGCTCGTCCGAAGTGATACATGGTTTCACAGAATACTCAACGTGAAATAGTACTTGTACTGGAAACGGTGCTTCCACTGTGTTTTGCTGAGTGAGTGAAGATATCGGAGGACCGCTTAAGTGGCGTAAATAGCCGGCAACACAACCAATGTGCGGATTGTGGTGCGGTTGTCGATGGGCGGCAGTGTTCTCTTACCATATAGGAGATCACCTACCTATCCAGTATACAATAAAAAAATAAGAAGTTACTATTTTCATCTGGTTGTTCTTCTTCTAATATTTTATTTTTTAATTTTTGTATCATTACTATTGTATTTTTTAATAAAACTACAAATTAAGTGAGCACAGTTGTTGGTTATATTGAATAGATATATTTATTGTCATTATTTATTTATTCAACGATGGAACTATTCAGTGTACCTATTCAAAAAATTAACTAAATCGCGCTATATCCAGATTAATAATAATCTAGGTACCATGTATTGTTTTTGGCTTTTAGAAAAGTATCTATACCTGGGTTGCGTGAGTCAATGGATCAATACTGCGATACTGAAACCAAATCGCATGTAATCGGTGTTCAAGGTCTGAGGTATCCCTTATTTATTGTAAGCTAAAACGCACTGTTACCTACATTTGTTCTCGATACGGAAGCTTGATAGAAACGATTTGTCTCATGTTGTATAGGGCAAAGATTATATGGATGGGTGCTATTACGTCAAAATGGCTTTTGGTAGCAAAAAAATAGGATTTTTTATGCGCCAGCCAAACTGGCTGGAGGATCATCTAGGATAAGCGGTCGGGTGCAAATGGATACCCATAGGCACAATTGACCACGGTTGAATTACCGGAGATGTTCTTTGGAAAATAGACATGCTGATATGCATGTTACACAACCAGTAGATTATTCCAAAGGTTTGGTACACTTATAACTTCAGAATATATTCACGTTTCAGGTAGCAGTTATACAATGAATTATATAAAAGTATTAGTACTGATTATTGTGTTAATCTGCAATTAGGTCATACTTTTTAAAGACACTTTACACTATAAATTAGATTGTAAATGTCAAATGTTGTGAATAATGTTACTTTAATACTGTTGGTCTTTTTTTCATAGCTATCTTGAAGAGACGAAATACTAGAATATTACAACTACAATCGTGTTACTTTATAATTTGGATACCTAAAGCTGGTTTAATTTTATGTCTTTTACATTGAGATAGCGAAGTTTCTGTTCTATATCATACAGCAAACGATAAAAAACTAATTTTCTTATGGCTGATAAAAGTTGCGTGGATATTTGCTAAAGCTAATCAGTTACAAAACAAATTCATACAAGTAATTATTACGTAAAACTTATCAGGTTTAGTTAAAATGTTATCACACTTCTTAATCGACATGAAACAGGTTCACGCGACGCATGCACAAAATGTAAGTATTGTTTTTACGTTAATAATTATTGCTAAACCCAAAGAGAACTGAATCTTTAGCTTTTATATATAAATATAAGAGATATAAAAATAAATGTATTGATATATCATAAAATAAAAATATTATTTAATGGTTGTTTAAATTTTGAACATATTATTTTTTAATAGTTTACAATTAAAATTGTACGTTGTAATTATTGAAATGTTTTTTTTATTTACATGATATATTCTTAATTGATAAGTTTAATTAATATTAAAGTGGTAGTTTTTCAATTTTTTCGAATCTTAGATCGATAGGGCACAATTTCCGATCCGTGTCCAATCACAGTTAACAATGTTTGCCCCTATAAAGGCTTTATTTTACGACTTTGCCCAATAAACTGGTGTCAATACGGCTTATTTGTTTAGGAAGCCAATAAATTCGTGTGGAGATGTTTAACGGAATTTGAAACACAATTTTGCAACATGTACATGTTATTACAGAATTTCCTAAATTGCAATTACTAAAATTCTTGATAATTGTTGCAAGCCATCGAAACTCAGATATTCCTATTATTACGTATGTTGAACCGACAAGTCAAAGAAATTAAATACACATTAGTACATCTTGTAAAATTTAATCATTTCCAGCGTAAATAATTTTTTTTGACGTAGAGGGAAACTTAAAATATAAAATAAATATCATATTGTTTTATTTCTGTAAGACATATAAAAATACGTCCGTATATAAATACTTTTTTTTACGAACCTAGTCATTGTGAAAAGCCTGATACGGGCTTCAGTGTGTGAATTATAGAGACGTCGAGATTTACGCCTCACTTTTACCAACTGATATATGGGATAAAATTTTATTGCTGGAACCATTGTGGATTAGGGTAAAAAAGCAAGGTTTTCAATTCTTTCAACATAGAAAGAATAAAGGTTTTTTATAGTTACACTAAGTGTATTCTATACCTTTGATCACTTAGTAATATAAAAATGCTTAATTTTACCAAAATCACAATTATTCGTAAATATAATATAAATTTTAGTTTCTAATTCATTTTAAATTCAAAAATTGAACATATATTAATATTTTATGTCAGTAATATAACTATAGCAAATTTTAAACTGTGATAAACATTGTGTATAAAAATGTAACATCAAGTATTGATTATGATAATATTTCCATTAAATTGCAAATATCGTGCTCCTACAGATTTATGACCTGCGCATCTTGCCGATAAACGTAATGAAAATAACTTTTACAATTTGATACGCTTATTGGAAAAATTGGGTATTAGCTTCATACCTCAGCAAGCTCGTCAAGAATCAGGAATCAATAAATCATACTATTCGTGTATGAATTTAAATTACAATATCATAAGTGACATAAAGACTAGCCTATATTCCATCAAAGCTATTTACGTAGGTATATATGTTGTAGTGTAATGATCAATATTAGATATGTCATCAATAAATTCCTTCTTGAATTTCTTTCTGTTTTAAACTACAGGGTAGGCAAATTTTAAACAATGATAGAATTCATTAAAAAAATATTCACTTTATACAGATTATTTGACTAGTTCAAGGCCAAGTTTCAATACCTTCAAAAGATTGTGGTTATTTCTTATATTTATGTATTGAAAAGTTTTTTGAAAGGAATAGAACATTTTTATTTTGTTTATAACTATATTCTAAAAAAATACATAACTATTAAATAAATGTACTTACAAACTAAAGGTACCTAATAATATCAACATATCTACCTACTCTTCTAATTTTAAAATAAGTTAGTCCAGAATATGAAAATACATTTACATTTAAATGGTTATAATTTTATACTTAAAAAAATCTTGACCAATGTTTAACATCTATCATATTATTTTTTAGAATGTTCTTCCATAAAAAAAATAATTTAATGAATTGATGTTAATAATAAGCATAACGTTAAGTTGAAAAAAATGACAAAATATAGCTACTTTTTATGTCCCGCTTTATATTAAACCCTTTTTAATAACTTTCCTCATTTGATTAGTCAAATATCATGAAGTCTTAATTAAATTCTCAACTTTCGCAAGCGAAACGTAGACATCAAGGCGAGGCTGATCTCGTTTCAAGTTTCCAGGCGCTAACTGGAAACTGCTACTAGATTTCCTGGATTCTGTGGAGTTGATACATTGTTGTCTTAAACATAGGGATTATTTAAAACGTATACACACCCATATGAGAGCCATACTGACGACCTACTTGGGGCGGCACGTCCTAAGTACTCGGAAGTACTAATTATAAAATAACTCGAAGCACCACGGGCTCACAAAATACTCAGCGTGAAATGGTAATTGTAATATGTTTCGCCGAGTGAGTGAGGGTATTGGAGGCTCCTAAAAAGTGCCGCTTAATCGGTGTTAAAAGCTGGCAACACAACCAATGCGCGGACTGTCGCGCGGCTGTTCATGGATGGCGGTGTTTTCGTACCATATAGGAGATCCACCTGCTCCATTGTCCGCTATAGAATAAATAAAAAATTACAACTTAACAGTGTTTTTGTCAAAATGTTTTATTTTACCATGAGAGTCGTTGTAGTTCTACGCTTTTAACTTCAATTAATAGACATATACGTCTGAAGGAAGTTTCATTTTGAAACATTGAATTTATTAGACTTTTCGCTGAGTGAATATTTTGAAACCTTTCCAAAACAAGTCCGGGTTTGATTTTAAATTCCTTCTTGCTTTTAAGAAAACTTCTTTAACTCCTAAATGTAAGCTTAAAGTAAAGAATTTATATATTCTTATTTAGTTTTAATATATTAAAAACAATACATGTACACTTAGAGAAACTAAAAAACCTTTAAAAACCTCGTAGCTGTGATTTAATAGGTCTACCATGAAGCGAGAGGTATCGGGTTCGAATCTCGGCCCGGACAATTATAAAATTAAAATTTAATTTATTCAGTCTCTGGAAGGGCTTGACAGTACCTGTCTTAATATTGTTGCATCCCTGGGAGAGCCACGCTGAAGCATTATGCTGACGCACAAATTGACCCGGCTCGTCCGAAGTGTTAATGAAGTGATAGTCCAAACTGTCTCACAGAATATTCAGTGTGAAACGGTACTTGCACTGTGTTTCGCAGAGTGAGTGAGGATATCGGAGGCCCTTAAAAGTGCCGCATAAACGGCGTAAAAACCGGCTACACAACCAATGCGCAGAGTTTGGCGCTTTTGTTCATGGGTAGCGGTTTTCTCTTACCATATAGAAGACCCACCTGCTCCATAGTCTGCTATAGAAGAAAAAAAAGGCCTTTTCGTTATTTTCAAATAGTCTAAAGACTCTAATTGGACTTATTTAGTTAATTTACCAAACTTTCATATAGATTGAAATAACTATTATATGTGTTGTATATCTATTTTATATATCATGTTTTAAATATCTATTTTTATTTGTAAATAACGAAACCTTCTGCACGGCTGTCAGTCTATCTCAACCTGATGGATTGACATAAAATACTGCGGGATAAATCTGTGTTATATTCTCTACGCAGTAATTAAAACAGATGTGTTATTAAAAATTCAAATAACTTTTATTAATAACCGATACTATGTTCATCTTGAATGTTTATAATAAACTGATTAATAGTGATTCATAGAATCGTTAATTAGTCTTAATCGGCGAGCAATGCAATGCCCTGACTTTTATGCCCTGATAGAATTCACAAACTAACGACAATAGTTTAAAAAATATGTAAATACTTATGTATGCACTTAATTAATTAATAATTAAGTAATTTTAGTTGATAATAAAATTATAAATAGAGATATTTATTCTAACAAACAATGATATAAAAAATACATTTTTAATTACAGTTCTTATATGGTAATAAAAATACATTTTGTCTTTTGATTTTTCGCTCTATAATCACCAATATTGAAAAGATATTTCTATGGGCTGGTGATATTTCCAAGTAGATTATCAATACCTGCACGCGATTCAATTGATTTTTCATTAGCCTCCCTACGCCTTGAGCTACACCAGTATAGCACGAGATATTACTACTAGATAAAACACAGTATTTAATATTATTACTATTAAATAATGTCAATATTAAAAACGGAAGTTTGGCTAATCAAAACCTTTAGAACTTTAAGATGCAATCGATATAAAATGTTTAGTAATAACCAATAAACTTAACACGTTTTAAGAATTTTTTATGTATCATAAAATTAAAATTATTAGAAATGTATGTTAAAAATATTCTCTCAATGAATATCTGAATTTATATTTTCGTATCTCTTTGTCTATAAATTATAAATAGTTTAGTCAGGGGCAATTGCATGATAATACAATTTATAGCACGAGCTCTACTCGACGAGCTTTAAAGATAAGCCTATAATAATGACATCACAGAATTATTTTATTGACAATCGGTTACATCAAATTAAATGAACATTTGTACATTTATTGTTTGAACTTAAATGCAACCATTTTTTATGGTATAGCGGACAACGGAGCGTACGGGTCTTCTATATAGTAAGAGAACACTACTGGCCATGCTAGAAAACCGCGCTACAGTCCCCGCATTGGTTGTGTTGCGGGCTTTTTACGCCACTTAAGCGGCATTTTTAAGAGCCTCCGATATACTCACTCGGTGAAACACAGGAGAAGCACTGTTTAAAGTAGGTCCAGCTACCGTAAAGTACTCTGTGTGTGCCCGTGGTGTCACTTGGGCCTAGCGGGCCCACTTAGTGCATCAGGATATGCTTAAAATTGGCTCTCCCATGGGTAAACTTTGAATTGAAATTTTCTCTCCGTTTCAAGTGAACTCAAATGATCACCTGACGAAATTTACTATCTAGTAACTCAGTGATAACAGCTTCACGTCAATCATAAGTCGAATTCTATATATTTTTTAATTTATTATAGATACAGCTGTTAATCACCAAATCATATAATTTACCATAATAAATTACATAAGTAAGATTATATTTACATAACTGTAACATAAAAAGCTCCAATCGAATAAGTAATATACCTAAAGCTTAAAATACTTTCTTTTAAAGAAAAATCATTATTTATTTGAGTTGCAATACTAAAGTTTTTATTACACGTTTCAGTTTTTATTAAAACCTTAACCATTCAAAGTTGCGCAATATCTTGATATAGGTGAAGTTCCGTCGTTAGGCAAGGGTATAATAACTTGAATGCATTGTTTCGGCTTGAGAGTCTCGAAACCGAGCGGTATTGTAAGGCACCGTAACACCGTGGGCACCGGGTTTGGTTCCAGATCTGAATGGATTTTATAAGTTATATATTATGGTCTCAATAAAGGCTTGACTAGGCGAGTGACTTAAAGTATAAATGTCACTCTCCCAAGGGGTAGGCTTATGATAAGGTTTCTTGGGCCGACTTTTCCGGTGTTATACCACAAGCTAACAGTATACCAGTATGCAATACTTGTAATGTATTGTTGGAAGATATCAAAGACCTATTTAATTTAGCATGCATTCAAGTACCATACAAAGTCATGGTTGATATCTTACCATTATTGGAACCACCTACCCCATTCTCCAATGTAGAATAAAAAAGCAAAAAATTATTATTACATACTATAATAATATAATATAAATATAATAATATAGTAATATTTAATAATACAATATAAAAACCCAAGATTGTTCTAGCACAAGAAACAAATTTTCTTACGAAAATACGACAAATAAGACAGACATTTCAAAATTGCAATTACTGCGTTTATAATAATATGACTTGATTGGAAAGAAAACTCAAATAGTAGAAAACTCCCTTAGTGTAATATTTAACTAATAAAAGGGGTAGGTGTACACGAAGGTCTAACCGTAATGATCAAAGTTAGATTACTGACGGGACTGTATTGATAGCGTTTTGGTAATTAATGCCATAAATTATCTTTACTTGTCTCTGACTTTAACCTATAAAACAGCTACATGGCTTCGTTAGCATTAAAATGTTACATTCATTAAAATGTGTAATTGTACCTGTGACTTTGTGGTTTTTTTTTTATTAAAACGGACAACGGAGTAGGTGGGCCTCCTATATGGTAAGAGAACACTGCCGTCCACGGACAACAGCGCCACAGTACGCGCATATTCTCACTCACTCAGTGAAACACAGTACAAGTACTTTTTCGCGCTGAGTATTCTGTGAGCCCGTGGTATCACTTCGGACGGGCCGGCCCAATTAGAGCGTCCGTATATGCTTAAGCATGGCTCTCCCATGAGTTAAAATTATAACTGTTTACCAAGCTCATATTCTTCGTAACCAACAATGTGTACGGTATTTGTGATTAGTAGTAGATCTGTTTGGCTTTTAATGCAATTTCCAGGACAAAGTTGGATTATTCAGCTCCCTTTGTCGGCTGGATGGATGCAGGATAATTTGATAGACCTGCTGTTGAAGACTTAGCTAACAAGACATGAGTGAATACTCCATCAAAGAGTCATTTAAAGCTGTGCTAAATTCACCTAGTTCGTATAAAAAAGATTTAATATTTTTCACGACATAAATGCTAAAGTACCTAAGTTTATTTTTGAAACGTCAGTATTACATAAAGTAATATTATAAAATTTAAAATGAATATCCAGCCAAATAGTTTTATGAAATAAATAGATTTAATTTCATATTGTTTTTAATTGTTTGTTGAAGCTTACGCCGACGCACTTATTGGTCCGGCTGGTCCGAAGTAATACCACGGGCTCAAAGAATACTCAGCGTGAATTGGTAATTGTACTTTGTATCCCTGAATGAATGATAATATATTTTTTTATGGAAAGGGTGGCAAACAAGCAGGAGGCTCACCTAGGATAAGCGATCTTCTGCCCTTGGCCACCCCTAATCCTTATAGAGCCGCGGGTGCGTTGCTGATTTTTTAGGGATAAGTACGCTCTTTTTTTTTAAGTTCCCCAAGTCGTGTTGGTTTGGAAATACCCCTGCTGACAGCTGATTCCACAGAGTGGTGGTGAACAAAATTCCTTAAAGAACGCTCAGTTGTGGACCAACAAACATGGAACTAATACGGATGTCGGGGTCCCTTGGAATTACACTGTTGAAGTGGCGTGAAAAACTATTAAAAACACGCTACAACGCCACAAGCTATTAAACAACCAAAACGCAGATTGTGGCGGTTGTCCACAAGGTCTAACCAAAGAGAACACCCGCCTACTCTGTTATACTATAAAATATTATTAGACGCAGAAATAAATTAATTGAAATTTCTTTGCAGTAATACAGAAAAGTTTTATTTAGTAAAAAAAATGAAGACTCAGCTTCATAAGAGCAGTATTAAGTTAAAATCAATATATAATCGTCTAAAATTGAGAAAAGAGATTTAAGATAAGGGTTAAAGTAAAAAAAACATTGAAGTATTTTATGAATTTTGTTTTGTTTGAGGATCCATTATGTTAAACATTTAAATTGCCTAAAGTGGAAATAGCTTCAAATCTTTCTAACTGGTTGACTCTGTACGTTTAAATTTTTTTTATAGGATAGCGGACAACGGAGCAGGTGGGTCTCTTATATGACCAGAAAACACCAATGTCCATGGACAACCGCGCCACAGTCCGCGCATTGATTGTGTTGCCGACTTTCTACGCCGCTTAACCGGCACTTTTAAGAGCCTCCGATATCCTCACTCATTCTGCGAAACACAGTACAAATATAGTTTCACGCCGAGTATTCTGTGATAAACTTGATAAATAATACTTCATTTTTATTTCTTTTTTCTCCGTTTCAAAATATTAATTCTGGATTCCTGTTACTTATATATTTACAACCGAGCGTGGTCGTTTCATTATCTATAATCTAGGTCATTATTGTTCCAAATTACGGTAAGCTTTGTACCTGGAAGTTGAAGGTCGCAATTTTGTGGCACGCAAATTCTTTCTTAAGACCATAATATACAGATAATTATTTCTATTGCTAAATAAATTTTCTAATCTTCTGAAAAATAAACTGAACATCTAAATCATTATTAGATCCTAATCTTGGTATAATACGTTATTTTCAAAAATGTTAAATTTACTTCTTATCAAAGGATATATACCTTTTCTAACGCAATAATTACGACGAGTTGTGGAAACCAGCCCGTCTTACAATATATATCTTTTATATTTTCTTTATCTCTCAAATTAATAAATAAAAATGCAAATATCAAATACAGATTGTGAAATGGTATATTCTAAAACTAGTATTAGGACGTTTTGTTTTATCTTATTTTGATTTTTGTAACTAAATATTATTACCAGTTATTTGTAATTTTTAAGATATTTATTTCAGTGATATTTGGAATACAGTTTCTTATCCGCCTCTGAAATCCTCACTCACTCAGTGAAACACAGTACAAGTACTGTGTCCCCTGGTATCATTTCGGTCGAGCCAATCGAATTAGTTCGACATCATATATTTCAGAATGGTTCTTCCACGGGTAAGACAGCGTTAAAGCACTTGCCCAGCCACTGTCATGTTCTTCTAAAAAGCAATTTTTATACTATTCAGACCATATTTTAAACCAGGTACCCTTTATTTTACGGTAGCTTATAAAACCTATCGGCCACAAGGCTGTTTAATTAGAAATACTTAGTCTAAAGATAGAACCTTATCAACCCTAAACTATTAAAATAAATTTAAAATGTAAAGACAATCTGGGTGTCTTTGGCCTATATCCAGCAGTCGACTTTAATAAGCTAATGATGAAGGATATATATAGATATTAAATATCATCTTTTCTTTTCTATTACCAACGTTTGTCCTTAAATTTAAGTATGCAGCACACAACTCAGTGGAAGAGTAATGATCAGTCAACGAAACTGATTCAACGCGTAATGTAACTGACATGAGACTGGCAGGGAAATATTACATACGAAAATAAATGTGTAAAAGTACATTTTACCTTTAAAGCCCAAATTGAAAACCAAATAACTCTCGATTTTAATAAAAGTGGATTAAATATTTTGATTATTTCTGTACTGATTATAAATACGAAAGTATTTATAATTTAAAGCGTTAATCAATAAATCCATTTTAACGAATGAACCCATCCATCCATTCAGTCTGTGTTTTTAATAGTTTATAAATCTACAGACTATAATTACTCTACAATGCAAATGCTTTTAAATCAGGTTTTAGTATGTATTGTTTTAAAGTTTATAAAAGCGTAGGATTTAAAATCAAGATTAAGGCTTCATTGTATAGTGCAGTGGATGTTTTCAATCTGCTACATATTTTATTTTTATTTTATTTTATGCTATAGCGGACAACGTAAAAGGTGAGTCTCCTATATGGTAAGACAACACCGCCGCCCATCAACAACCGCGCCACAGTCCGCACATTGATTGTGTTGCCGGCATTTTACAACGCTTAAGCGGCTATTTTAATGGCCTCCGCTATTCTCACTCACTTTGCTAAACACAGTACAAATACCGTTTCACACTGAGTATTCTGCGAGCCCGTGATATCACTTTGGACGAGCCAGCCCCATTAGTGCATCAGCATGGCTCTCCCACGGTTATAAAGAAATACTTATCATAAAAATTGTATTGTTTTATTGCTCGTAAAAATATAAAAGGCGTTAGATAATAGCATACGTGCTTAGGTGCATGTTTTAACGTACAAAAAAGACTCAGAATAAAAAGGATTCCATCCGAGATGTAAGCCCTGCGGGACATTTGATACTGTAACATGAATATTAATATTTTATTGATATTGGACTGCAAGTTGAAATAGATTTTCAATAGAATAGTTTTGTTTATAGTCAATTGTTTGTATTGTGGTGGATGTAAATGTATTTTAGAGTCACATATCATATTTAAATTGCTGAATTGGTGCTATATTTTATGGTGCATTTAATTATTCTTATTATGAAACGCAAAGAATCTTAGATGCAAAATCACGATGCTCATAACAGAACAAAGGTCATGAAAGACGAAGATATGTGTAGGTACTGCTCTACTTGGAAGCGAGAGGCGAGAATTACTTCTTTGTTGAATAAATGAATTTCGCAACGTTTCAGCAGAAAGAATATTATATAATTACATAGATGTGTATCCCGATGGAGTTTTTCACTTTCTTATAAATTGAATTGTATACATTCGAAAATAGGCAATAAAGTCAACTGCATACAGTAGTTCGGTTGCCCGTAATTTGCATATCAAAGTGATACTGACACGAGCCTGACCGTTTAAAATCATGGCTAATGCTTTCATTGCCTATTTTAGAATTGGCAATCATTTAATGGAAAACATAAATAGTTTAATGAAAGAAGGATTTATCTCAATATTTAATTACATCACAAATACGCCGTGATGGTGCTCTTTCATTATAATAGTGTGAAATTGTGGCTGTGATACAATTTAAAACTTACAAACATAGATTTTTATGTTATTTATAAATTATGTATTTAATATAAGCGACAAATTCTATCAGAAAGGTCAATCCCAAGATCACCTTGAATTTTTAATGTACTAAGGGCGAATATAAAAAGAAAACTGAAATTAATTTATGTGAGATTTT
>DWCF01004553.1:0-16123 GCA_018230265.1 Delias oraia | reverse complement strand
TATTAGTTTACTGTTATTACTAATAATAAACGAAACATAAAAAAATATAAGAATAAAATTAGTTTTACATAAAAATTATCATAAAAGAACAAAGTAAACGGATAATGCCTATCAAACTGATTACTTTTCGGGTATTTTGAAGGTTATATAGAAATATATATTTTTTTGTTTGCTTTAGAATGTATAAAAGAACCAGAGATTTGAACACTCAGTCAAAGCAACTACATAATATAAGTACCTACTCTTTCAAAGTGAATTTATCGTTCTTGAAAATCGCTGTTCAAATAAAATGCAACGTGAAAATTTTATAGTTCGAGTCCCTTTTTGGTAACTCGGTACGCAAATACCTCATCTTTTGAATAAAATGACCGTACGTTTGAGATTTTCTTTGTATATCTGCATTGTGAGTTGTGTAAACCTGCTTGCGCTGAAAATTTCATATGCTGTTAAATTATTAATTCATTACACACACAGACTAAGATACTTCATTTAAATATTGAAATATATATATATTTATATTTTTTATTGGAAGTGGTCTGTATTAACATATAGGAACTACTCAAAAATAGAGGGTAGTTTTTACGTATCTAATAAACGGCGGGTAGTTCACAATGTAGTAGCATATCAACTGTAAAATCGTTTTTCTTTTATTCTATAGCGGACAACGGAGCAGATGGATCTCCTATTATATGGAAAGAAAACACCGCCGGCCATGAACAGCCTGGCCATAGTCCGCGCATTAGTTGTGTTCTCGGTTTTTTACGCCACTTAAGTGTCACTTTTAAGGGCCTCCGATATCCTCACTCATTCTGCAAACTATACAAATACCATTTCACGCTGAGTATTCTTTAAGCCCGTGGTATCACTTGCTACGAGCTAACACTATTAGTGCAACAGCATGAACTTCATCATGGCTCTCCCACGCGTAAAATACGGTTAAATGGTTTAAAAATCATTTTAGATTATTATTCAAGAAAAGACATCTGCTGAGTTCAACAGTATGTTTATAAGGTAGTCTAGATTTAATTAAATTTATTCTTAAGCTTTAATTCTTTAGGTACTAAACAAAGAGGAATCGATGTTGTGTCATACATAATACACGTGTAACATTTCCTCGTATTAAAAATTTGGAACCATTAGCTACTCTAAACTTTGATGAAACTTGGGTAAGCCTCTTATCATCTTGTCATATGGCAAAGTTAAATTTTCATACTTTTAATACGATATCCCTGTATTAATTTGACTTAAAGATTTTACAGCAATATATGCTTCTATCTAGGTATATTTTTCTCGAAATGTGTAATATAAAAAAATCAGTACACCTTCATTAGTGATAAAAATTCAAGGAAACCGTATTTTCGCTACACATTTGAGACAATACGTTTAACTTTCTTTTTTATTAAAGTAATCCAACTGAATATGAATTGAAATTCACGCGATTCAATATTTTCCCTCCGTAGTCAGAGCATAAAGTTCGCAACGAGATATTACGAAGATAAAAACTAGAATTTATGCCCGAGTAACACTAACGTTTGTTCCACTAAAATTTTAAGCTGAAACACACGGGCGACTGTCCCTACTTATGACACAGCGTTATTGGAGCGTAAAATGAGAGCGGCTTAGGTATGCTTATAACCACATTTTATTAAGCCATTATTACGGGGTTTGGGTAACGTTTTAATGATAGGTTGAGACAGCGGTTTAAGCTAATGGTTTAAGATTCTTATACTCATATTGACTATACATATTACTAACTAACATAACTAACTAACTAACATTACATATTTTACTAACTAAAATTTTAGATAGACTAGCCAGTTAAAAAAACAGTAACATTACTTTTGAAATTATATAATTAATCAATAATTAATATAAAACAATCGGATAGTTAATTAATTTGCAATTAAGTCTGAAACAATGGTCATTGTCATGTGAATATAAAATTAACATAGAATACAATAACCAAATCTATTGTAACTTAGAACAAATATGAATGCAGAATATTAAAGCCTTAATTATTAACACAGAAAGCAGATATCGCAATCGTTTGTCATTTTCATACCCCTTTATTTATCGCCATTTTATTCTCACAAACATTTACCTTTAGAGATATTCGTGTTAATCCCAGCGAAATTTATTACACCTAGACACGCGACTTCGCAGCGGGCTCTAGCGAAATACATAGTCGTATATTTCATCACATATTCAGAGATAGCATAAAAGCATGTTGTTTAGTAAAAACTGGATTGTCTGACGTAGAGAAATGTGGGCAGACACCTGGGTTTAGAACAATTGCTGGAGCTAACGTGCCCGGTCATTTGTAGACGTCCTGAGGGAATTACTTGCGGTATAATGGAAATGTTTGACAAAATGCTCTCTTCTCTATGCGATGCGCTTTTTGACATTTATAGTTTCGCTGCATAGAGAGACGGATCTTGGGTCTCCTAAGACCGAGTATCACAGCCAGTCAAATTCAGAACAGTAGCATTATAGTAGTATACAGTAGAACTTTCTATTAAAACAAAAGAACTATTAAAACACAACGATAGTATATATTATTTAGATTCTCTATTGTTATTTCTATATTTTTTAAATGTATAGCGTGTATAGCGGACAACGAAGCGGGTGGGTCTCCTGTATGATAAGAGAACACCGCCGCCCATGAACAACCACGCTACAGTCCGTGCATTGATTGTGTTGCCGTCATTTAACGCAACTTACGCGGCATTTTAAGAGCCTCCGATATCTTCACTCACTCAGCAAAACACAGTAGAATTACCGTTTAAAGTACAACAGCCATATCTCGCTGAGTATTCTGTGCAGTGGTGTCACTTCGGATTAGCCGGCCCAATTAAGGCACTCGTCCGGTCACTGTCGATTCCTTCCAGAGACCAAATAAATTAAATTATAATTTATAATTATCCGGACCGGGATTCGAACTCGATATCTTTCGATACATGATGGACTTCAATAACTTAGCTACGAGGCTCTCAAAATTATTTTTCATTCTACATGTAATTTATTTTTATGTGTATTTTTTTCAATCAGATAACAACTAATAATTTTTTTTCGTAGGATTACACAGCAACAACAGGCTTTTGAGGCGTAGAGCTGGAAGCGGTTAAAAAATAATTTTTCACTGAATACTTTTGGAAACCTTATTTGCGAACACCGTAACATAATCGGATTACTCGTTGCATAGACTAAGTTAATGAAATATTGAACTGTCTGCCGAGTTGGGAGGCTTTATTACATTTTCACATTGGAAGTTATACCTATGTACAACTAAACTAACAATGCAGTTGAAATAATATGCACGTAACTATTATAAATTTAATTATTATTTATAAACACGGCGAATTTATTTAAGTTCTTCATAATGACAAATTTTTGACCAATGGGAGATCCATATTGAAGCATATGCTGACGCACTAATTGATACCACCGAAGTAATAACCACGGGCTCACAGAATACTTAGCGAGAAACGTTATTTGTACTGTGTTTCGCAGAGTGAGCGTGCACATCGGAGGCCCTTAAAAGTGGTGCTTAAGTTGCGTAAAAGGACGGCAACACAACCAATGCGCGGACTATGAAGCGGTTGTTCATCGGCGGCGGTGTTCTCTTACCATATAGGAGACCCATCTCCGTTATCCGCTATAGAATAAAAAAATACATTTTCAATCAAGGATTAACATCAATAATATTCAAATTCAAAAACATACGATTGCTTGAATCATTTTAAATAGCAGAAAAACATCTACAAAAACTTATTTCGTCTAATATAAATCGGAATCGATAAGAATGAACCACTCGAGTTCGAGGCTCACAAACAAAGAAAATTGGATCGGCTTAGATACGGCGGAATTTATATTAATACGAATTGCTTTATTAAGTAGCTTTGACTTGGAAAAACAAAGTTTACTTTGGTACTTGGATTACTTTGAGATGCGGTTACGAATTTTATTTATATAGACTCAGTCAAGTCGATCATAGATAATAAATATATTTTGTACAATGTTTTAGAATCAATTAAGAATCGCTTCAGAGAATTAAAACATGTAAATAACATTTTTGTCTGCATAATTTACTTCTAAAATGTTTTGATAACAAAAGCTGTATTTTCGTTAAATGTATTTCTTGAATTAGGTTATCAAATTTTGAGCTTATATTGTAAACACCCATTAAACTAAAATAAACAATATGAATTGAAAATCTATTTCAAATTCAGTTATAACACTGAAAGCTCAATGAACGCAGTCATTGTCCTTACACAACTTAAGAATTAAGCTTTAAAATGTCCTATAAATACGAATTCTTCTCTGCTCCTGACTGGTACGTGTTTATTCCAACCAACTCTAAATCGACAAAGATAAAAAGATTACCTCACATGTTAGCCAAGTCTAATACATGCATTCTCAAGCGCCAGCCTTATTTATTGGCTAGGTACAGACTACCTACACCTAGGTAGCGCAACCGTGTTCGTTTAGTTTACAAGGCTTGCGCTCAGTGAGAATAAAATTAAATAAATCTTACGAGCTCGATCCTTTCGTTTTGGGATTGGCATAAATACAGGCGAAAATGGTTTATTTATTCTTACTATGAGGTTTTATACTAAATAAAGGTAATATTGTTTTATGTTATTCTCTGCGTATAACGGTAATTATATTTGAAACGGTACTTCTACTGAGTTTCACTGACTGAGTGAGGATATCGGAGCCCCTTTAAAATGCCAATTAAGCGGCGTAAAAAGCCGGCAACACAACGAAAGCTCGGATTAAGGCGCACTTGACCATGGGTAGCGGTGTTCTCTTAACATAGACAAGACCCATCTGCTCCGTTATCCGCTATTCAAAAAAAATACTTTGTTTTTATTAAAGCAGACTTGTACTTCATATTTTTTACAATTATTATTAGATGTACTAGAAAATTATTGGTATCATAAAAACAATTCTGCAGTGTTATAGATAATATTGGGAATCTTAACATTTCTTTGCACGAGTGAGATCCGCTTGAAAAGAGAATTATGTAGCGAATAACGGAATTTACGTAGTAAATAGGCTTTTAAAATGCAAACTCAATTGAGCAGGGAGTGCCTCCGTTGTCTTGTTATTGAGTCCCGTGATAAGTATTTCCTCTTGATAATGCAGTTATGACGGCCTTAATGACATTTGTCACATCAGCCGCATATTAAAAAAGTAAATATTTGGATGCTCTAAGATATAATTACTTATGCAACATATTGTTTTTTGGGTATAACGGACAACGGAACAGGGGGGTGGGTCTGCTTTATTGTAAGAGAAGATCGCTCATGGACAACCGCGCCACATTACGCTCTTTGGTTATGTTACCGGCTTTTTACGCCAATTAAGTGGCATTTTTAAGAGCCTCCAATATTTCACTCATTCAGAGAAACACAGTTTGACAGGCACTATTTCAAATACAACTACTATTTCACGCTGAGTATTCTGTAGGCCCTAGGTAATACTTCGGACGAACCGGGCCAATTGGTGCGTCAGCATATGCTTCACCATGGTTCTCCAATGGGTTAGGCAATATATAGATCTATTTTATATTTGTTCATCAATATATCTAAGTAATACAAAATTTTAACGGCGAAAACGAAATCCATAGCTTTCAGTGTGTCCGAAACAGCTACATCATACATATATTTTGAAAAGAAGCACTTTTTTACGGATGGGTTACGGTTATTTAAGGCATATAAGCTTTTTTTAAAATCCTTCAAGTCTTTATAATTTGAAAATATCTCTGTAAGCATCTAAATCCACAGAGATTTGCGCGGCACAAATTGGCTTTAAAAACGCTCAGTTGTCTAAGGACCAACATTGAGGTGATCCAAAAAAGTATATATATTCTACTTCAATGTTCAATGATGAGATTCAGCTGGAGCTATGTTATTCTAAATAACTCAGAACAATCCCAGTGATAAATGTGATTGAAAATGCTGAGCGAAGCAACATCTATTCGCAACGCTACAGATTTCTCTTATGCAATATTTAAAAATAAATTAAAACATCAGAGTGAACGTACATGATAATTAACAAAAACCAAATTACCTGCTTTAACTGGGTTAACAAGTAAGCATGGAGAAAAGGCAAACTCTCGCCTAATTTGAAAAGCTACATTGTCTATGGAAAAATAACAATTCTCTACGCTGTAAGCCCGCGTAATGACAGCACTAACACGACAATCCCATTCAGGGCTGTCACTCATTAGCATAGGTACATAAGGTCCCTCATTGGCCGACTCCGCCAGTTTGTACACAGTAGGCATTTCGCGCCGTTTTTATTAATTAAAAACTCGCTTTTTCCCCAACGCTATTGTTCCGAAAGTTATCTTTAATGTTTTGTTGGTTTAAATGGGCAATTTTCAAAACCTGCTTTTAATACGGATATTACATGTCATATCAGATAACGTGTAACTGAATTTTGATTAAATTTTGGGAAATGGTTTTGCCATAGATTACAGAAAACAGCTTAAATTAATATGTAATTATTATCATTTATGTAATATCATTATGGGTATCATTTATATATTATGTAAGGGAATGGCCTCTGTCTAGCAGTGGACGTCTTACAGCTGAAATGATGATAATGATCATTTAATTCGCGTTTTCCACTATTATGAAACACATCCCTAAGTATAAAACTCGAAATGTTTTGATAATACAAAGGCAAACGAAAATTCAAGTTTCACTAATTTACTTTTTCATCATCGCCTCTCGTTCAGAATGTGTTGTAATTTTTTAAGACCTTTTTTTAGATATTCACAGAATAAACGTTGACCTCATGTTAATAATAATGGACGCCACCTGCAGGCTATCAACTAAAAACTTCTTTTAGTAAATTCATCGAAAATAAAATTGAAATAGCGCTGGCTAGTTGTAAAAAAGTCAACCGAATTCAAAAATAGAACGTTCTTCAATTTCTCAATCCTCAGTCGTCCGCAGGCCAGCAATGGGGCGGTCGAAAGCTTTCTCTGAACAAATAAAAATACTGGAATATATTGAAGTCCCGTGGGACTGCCAATAACTCTGCTGTGATCTGTGTACGTATGGAAATTCGCCTGCCCTTAGCGATTTAGTTTCACGATATAGTCCACGGCTTGCTGCATCGGGAATTTAATACAATATCTTCCTAGACGTTTTATGTTAGACTAGCTGCAACTTAACACTAAAAGGATACCCCTCGTGAATACAAGATGTTAATGATTGTTTCGAAGATTGTAATAACCACAAATATTAATGCATTTACGGAGTCTAGACTAAAAATACTAAAGCTATCTGCTATCGATGTAAATCAATCGTTTGAACAGTTGATTTGCATGACGCCACAGAAATACGGGGGAGCTGTGAGCGTTTAGTGCGCTCTTTCCTAAGTGATCTAGAAAAATGCAAATCTTACGTTCAAGAGGCCAGTGTGCTGCGATTGCATTGAACAACGTAAGTGCATTCAGGTACGCTTTTCCCCTCGATTATACTGGAAGCAATTCCATAAAAGGCCACTGTTTTAAGATGGTTTACGCGATTGCACATTTTTGCAATCACATGGATATACCCATTTTCAATGATGTTTCCTTAATAATCTATTTTATTGAGATGTATATTTAGAACTGTGGCAAATGAGCAGGTGGCTTTCTTTGGGCAAGCGATCCTCCGCCCATGGATACTCTCAGCCCTTGCAGAACTGCAGGTGCGTTGCCGGCCTTTAAGAAATATGTACGCTCTTTTCTTGGCGGCCTTTATGGGAAATAAATGTTATTGTGAATGATTGTTAGTCTGAATATTGCTATTTAATATTTATTATATTGTGTATAAACACAATATAATAAACAACCAATAATAAAAACCAAGTAACGTAAAAAATATAGTCTAATATTAAGCTATATTGATATACCCCAAATTCAATTTAGTAAAAAAACGATACACAGCACACGCGGAGGTGTCTTATAAAAAGTTGCCCAAAAAGAATATCAAATAGGAACTGACTTCGTAACAAGGCACCGACCCAATTCCCGGCAGGTCAAGTTTGCACTAACAAAAATTAATTCAAACGCCTAAACAGCACATTTCTATGCTCGAACGTCTTAACCGGGTCTAGTAGGATTAACCGGGATTACTTGATAAAACGGGATTAAACTTATGATAATGTGATCCAGGTTTATATTTTACAGGCTTACGGAAGGTAGGAGAAAGTTTTGTAATACCCGATGTTGTTAAAACGGTTCTGTTTACTGTTCGATGTACGATTTAAGCCTTTTACGCTAACTTTATTAAACAATATTAAATATTAACAATAGTTTAGGGACTTACTAACACTTAACTAGACGACGGGAATTAATTTGCATACATTTAATTCATATATTTTAATGATGCTTGAATTTTACAACAGAGAACAATATTCGTTAGAGTTTATACATTATAAGCTTTATTTGCGTTTTTCTCCTATTAGTAACAAATAGTTTTTTAAATTATTTATATATAGTACATTCTTTTTCAAAAAAATAAAACCGACTTCAAAAAGCACTAATAAGTAAAAACAGCTTTATACTTCAAAGATGCTATTAATTATATATTTTTTATACATATATGAAAATCGGGAGGCAAAATTGCAGGAAGAAGGCTTTCCTACGATAAGCGATTCATCCTATACAGGAACACGGGTGCGTCGCCGGCTTCTAAAGGTTATGTATCTACGATATGACGGTCAAAAACAAGTAAAATATGCGATATTATCCTAGGAATTTTGAATTATTTGAAACATATCTTGTAACTGGAAAGCAATGTAATCATTAAACAAGTGGTAAGAGTATTAAGTGTAAATAGAGTTACAGAAAGTTATAGTATATGTGTATATGTAGTATAAATTCTCAATTGCCAAATTGTCAAAGGCTCTAGGCTGGCGCCTGGAACCCAGAGCCGTCTTAACTAATTTAATGAGATAGTGGGAGAGCCATGCTGAAGCATAAGCTGACGCACTAATTGGGCCGGCTCGTCCTGACTGAAACCACGGCCTCACAGAATACTCAGCGTGAAACGGTACTTGTACTGTGATTCCCTGAGTGAATGAGGATATCGGATAATACTACTGCATAATTTTCATAATATAATGACGTATTGAAAGTATTAACTTAGTTAACTTTTGTTAACAATGTTATTAATGAAGAAATATTAATAACAGCTCCTCGGTTCGAACTCAAAGCTCTGCAAGCACATAGTGCGGAGAAAGTAAAAGCTCCATTTAATCTCCGGTTTACGATAGCGTTGAAAAGTATTTCATAACTTTATGAAGCTCTTAAACAAAGCCTAGTGAAAACCGTTACGGCCGGTCAATTATATGCATATCCTACTTAAATCTTAAGAGTTATTATACGGATTATGGCATCAGAGCGCCTGGAATTTTATGACGTTGACTTATCGGCTTCGCGCTCTTCAAATATTTGCTTTTAAAGTATAATAAGCTTATATTTTACTGCCAAATACGAAAAATAATTGCGGCTAAGCTTGGGGATTATTTTAACAAGTAGACAAACACTTGTTATATTATTTCGCAATGTTGCATTAATTTTATTCTATTGTGTAATTTTTTTATAGTTATAAGAAAATAAGAACGATTGTATTCAAACACTTGGCTGAAATTGAGACTTCTTTCGCAGTGATATAATAATAGGTAACATCATAACTAATTTGATGTTTTAACATAGTTAAAAAAAGGTGAAACAATCAAAAAATTATTGAATTATTTCTTCATTTACCCTTGACATTACGTCACAAGCGAATCATGAGTCAGTAAACGACTTTATTACAAGGAAATAAAACTCCTAAGAATTGGAAGTAACTTCTACATATAATTTGGTTAATATTCTAACAAAATGTTCAGATTGCGTGGTAAGCAATAGTTAGGTACATTCTGTATTTTGCATACATTAGCTATTGGTATGCATATTCGGTATTGAGGGTTACGTTAAATAACATTTTCAGTAATTTCTAGTTTTGTCCTATATTTTGTTGGAATAAATCTTTTATTATTGAGGTGAAGTTAATATAATAAATATGCAGAATAGTTTTATTTTTGTATCGTTTCGATTACTACTCCGAAATAATATAAGCCTCATATATTTTTTACTAAGTTTTTTTTATAGTTTAGCTGACAACGCAGCTGATAGTTCTCCTATATAGTAAGAGAACACCACCGCCTATAGACAACTGTGCCACGGTGCGCGCATTGGTTATGTTGCCGGCTTTTTAAGGGCCTCCGAAATCTTCACTCACACGGGGAAACAGTTTGACAGGCAGTATTTCAAATACAACTACTATTTCAGCTTGAGTATTCTGTGAGCCAGTGCTAAAACTTCGTTCTAGCCTGGCCAACTATTGCGATCATGAGCGATCTGGATCCAGTTTCAAGTTTATTGGGGGGTTTAGTTGCCGTTGTCACCACAAGCCAAATGATTATCATTTTTATATTAAGTTATAAAATTATTGTTATTTTATATAAATATTGAGACGTAAACAAGCAGAGGGTCATCTAGGATAAATGGTGACTCGACATCTCTAGACGTATTGGCTTGAAAATATCTCAGCGAACAGCATATTTCAAGAAAATATCCATAAAAATAAGTCTATTTCTAAGTTGCGGGGCATAAGATTAGCAAAACATGGCCACAGAATGTATAGGATTGTTACAAATTATGACATGCATCAGCCCAATCGACCCCACGCTCACCGGCCGTGAAGGGTTTGTCATTCTCATTATATTACTATGAGACATGCGAGTGAAATGCATTCATTGCAGTAATTAAACAGCAGTTCAGCTTTACGATGTTTCGTATAATAGATAATGATGGCAGCGTAATTACAGTGGTGAATTTTGAAAATGGGATCTCCACTTTAACTTTAATACCGCCACACACAAAAACTTATCTAAGTTAGCTGTTTTGGGTTTTAATTATTTTTTTAATGGTAAATCGGGAAAATCTGTCACCTGTATGTTAAGAGATCACCTTGTCCACGGACACCCGTTCCACAATCTGCGTATTGGTTGTGTAGTCAACTTTTTACGCTATTTAAGCGGCATTTTTAAGGGCCTCCGATATCCTCACTCACTCTGCGAAAAACAGTTCAAGTACCGTTTCACGCTGAGCGCTATTCTGTGAGGGCGTGGTATCACTTCGGACTTCAGCATGGCTCTTCAAAATTATTACAAATTTAATATTCGTATAAGTAAGTTATGGTTTACATTTCTGTTTTAAGTTCCAATCAAGATTGTTTAGAACTATGTCGTCTTCAATTGAAGGTATTATCTATTAGCAAGTTTCCTTTCAAATTTATATCCCGATGAATCGATCTTGCAACTTTCTACTGAATGTCAAACAAGACTCACTCCCACAACAATTAATTAAAAGTGGGTAATCGAATATCTTAAATTGTATTTAAGAACTTACAAAGCTACTTTAAGGAAATTATTTTTGCTATTTTAATGAAGGCATCAGATTACAAATTCAATTGTTTAGATGTTTGATGAGGCTCACAAATTAGCTGAGTTTTGATTACTTTAAAGATCGATTTCAATGTTAGAATTAATGGACATTTGATAGACACCTTGAAATTACTTGAAGGAGCTTTCGGAGTTGTGACAATTTATTACAGAAGTCGATATTTCGCCGTTACAAGTTAAATTGGTCTTTAGTGTCTTTTTTTGGGTGACTTTTAAGGTTTATCATCTTTCCAATTTGCTTCAAATGGATTAAAACAGTTTTATCACTACTATCGTCACATGTGGTTCAGTCGGACGCAGTTTGCGATAAATCAGCTTCTACAATAACCTTGCTTCAACTTTGATCTCCGGTATTGTATTTAATTTATTCAATATTGGATTATACATTGGTCGAATACACAATCATTTCATTCATCATCATCGGCCTATCAAGTTCGCTGCTGAAAAAATATGCCAAAGAAGCCCACCTATTACGATTTTGAGAGTTCTGGTTCTGGAGTTCTTCAGTGGTTGCCCGCGACTTTCATGAAATCGTATTTCCATCGCGTGGCGGGACATCCTACTCTGCGTTACACAATATTGGAACCTTAAACGCTCTTCCTTTTTAAGATACCCTCTCGTACATCTTATGAATCCTTTAGGTGCTTCGCAGCTCGAGCAGCACTGGAGAGCCTCGTAGCTAAGAGGTTTAATAGGTCTAGCATGAAGCGAGAGGTACCGGGTGCGAATCACGGTCCGGGCCATTATAAATTCTAATTTAGAATAGAACAACAAAGTCGTAATACAAGTAGATACGTCATTTCTAACTCAAGGATTGCATATATTTTCATGAAATTAGGTTTGAAGGTAGCTGATGTTGATATATAGGTTTTTATCTGACTACAAAAATGAAGGATAATGGGTTTTAGTATACCGGTTTTTCGGGTTTGGCGGGTTCAGAGATCGCTGAGGGGGACATTATTGAATAGGAGACGTGGCGAGAAGGACGCCATCTGCCGAGGCAACTAGTCTAATAGAAATCTTTCCTATTTTCTTAAATCTGTGATTATCTTTTGGATCCACTCCTATTTTAAATAAAAAAATAAAATACAAAGTTCTAGAATATATTCTGGTTTAAAATGTAAACTCGGATACCTGGGTCCCGTTATCCTGAATCCGTTAGTCTAACAAGGAAAACCTTTTTACGAGTTAGGGTTCCTAAGATAAGGCTTGGCCATTTACGAGATACGGTGACGTAACTATTTCTCACCCCCACACAAAATAGGAATGTTATAAGGTTTAACTATCTTTGTGGGGATTTAATCTATATATTTTTTTTGCAAATATTTTTTATTTTATTTTATTGTTAGTTATTTTATTGCAAATATGATGTAACTGTTAGGTATTGCCTCTATAGTCTTCTATGTCTTCATCATTTCAGCCGTAAGACGTCCACTGCTGGACATAGGCCTCCCCTTGGACTTCCATGAATACCTTCTATGTACTACTTTATAATGTTGATAAAAATTAAAATTTTAGAGTTATTAATTTGAGGCAATAGATATAATATATAATAATAATAATAATGATTAGAAAACTGTTAATTTATTATTTTTTTTAATATATTTCAGAAATCATATATTCAATTTATTATTAACCTGTTTCGTATAAAATTCGTCCTTCGATTTTTTTGTATAGCGGACAAAGGAGCAAGTAGGTCTCCTGTATGGTAAAAGAACACAACCGCGCCATAGTCCACGCATTAGTGTGTTGCCGGCTTTTTTACACCGCTAAAACATAATTTTTAAATGCCTATGATATCCTCACTCACTCAGCGAAACACAGTAGAAGTACTGTTTCAAGTACAAGTTGTGTGGACATGTGGTATCACTTCGGACGAACCGGCCCAATCAGTGCGTAAGAATATGCTTTGGCATTCTCACGCGGGTTTATTTAGTTACAATGTTGTGTAACCCGTCAACGTTTTCTGCGTTAATATGACACTTTTTAAAATAGTAGTAAGTTTAGAAAATATGCAAAAAGTATTAAAAAATGCACAAAATAGAATATTTGAGAAGCGGTAAGTGAATTAGTACAAAAAATTGGTATGAAATGAAGAATACTGCGATTTAGCTTTTACTAGTTAATGTGTGGATTTGTGAGTGCCATTAGCGATTCAAATTTATGCAAATCAGATTAACGACTTCATTGTACAACGAAAACTGGGGCGGCTCTCATACTTTACGCGGGAATGCTATATTGGAAATAACTTTCCACGATGTACTTACGTTCTACATATAGAATGTGTTTTCATATATATTAAGTAGCATTCTTAATATAATATTATAAAAACGTATCTATGGCATTATTTAAAATATTTTATTGAAGCGAATCTGAGATGTTTCTTTCTAGTCTTAACCCGTCATACCATGAGTTTACAGAATACCGACGGTAAAACAGTATTTGTAGTTACTATGTTTAGCGGAGTGTGCCCTTGAGTCGTTGTCTTCATTTCAAAAGCCCTTGAAATTATACCACTTAAGCGGCATAAAAAACTGGAAACACAAGCGACGCGGTATATTGTGGTACGATTGTCCAAGAGCGGCGGTGATTTTTTATTATACAGGAGAGCCGCATACACCGTTCCAAGCTATATCATAAAAAATATCGCAATCCTGAAGGAAAATTTTGACAGTTCAATATCAACTTATTATTATTTAAATATTTTATATACGACATTAAATCAACACATCAATCATTAATTCATGTAATCAATCAAAGTTAAAGCAATCAACTTTGTTGTATTACGGCTGGGCACCTAACTTTGTTATGATTGGTTTTAGTTCAGTATATACATGGTATAGTATCGATTATTCAACCCTTTAAAAATATTTTTAAGGTGAGAGAACATTGCCGATGGATAACCGCGCCACAATTCGCGCTTCGGTTGGGTTGCTGACTTTTTCGCCGCTTGAGCGATAAAACTTCACGGGCCTCCGATATCCTAAGTCAATCAGCGAAACAAAACAAGTACTGTTTTCTGTGAGCCCGTGGTATCAATTCGGATGAGCCGGCCCAATAAGTGCGTCAGCATGGATGCAGTGGACCAGGCCGATGTCGTGGCCAATACCGCCTGTGGCATTCAGGAAACTTTTTATTACATTTTGGGCAATTCACACAATATAATGAATTATAGACTATAAGTTAATCTGATGTATCTTGTATGTGAATGCTATATAAAGCGCAGTTTCCTTGAAATCTTTTCACTAGTTCGTGTGAAGGAATACATTCATCCATTCCTACAACCTTTCGCGCATTATATTAGTAAGAAGTATATTTTACCTCGTAATTAAAATTGTAAATGATAAGTTTTCACTCAATCAGATCGCATAGGTACCTGAAAAGAAAAATGTCAAGTTATATAGAGCTTACAATAAAACGACTAATTTTATTAGTAATTTAGTAATTTTATTATCTGATTATTAGTTTAATGTAATTTACATTTTAAATAATATTTTAATTCAATGAATATTATTCAAATCCAAGTTGCGGTAGACATGCACTGAAATGAAAATAATGAATTTTACATGCTTCCAACTAATAATTGCAACGGTTATAACGGACGTGTGCATCCGAAAATCCCAAAATGCACTATCATTAAATTCAGGAGGCCGTTAATCCGAAAAGAAATCCACCAGAATACCGAATCGAGGGTCTTTTGAACAAGTTCAAAGTTAAATAACCCTAGTACGAGATTGTCGCAAATGTTCACGGCGTGACAAAAAAGGCTTTAACGCACCATATATAAAACTTATTTTACAATAACGCATCTCGAAATCGTGAAACAAATGATCAGCCGTGCAATTTAGACTGTATTTCCGGGAACACGGGTTACATTTTAAGTTAACAAATATTTAAATTTATTCATTGAAGAGTACAGTCTGAAATGGACTCTAAAATGCGAGTGATTGCGTTGAGATTCGAACGACACGCGATTTCTTAGTCAGGGGTGGTACCGCGATTTTTCAACGTGGCTCTCTGAATGACGTCTGTATATTTTACTAGTTAAGTGACAGATGGGTGAGGGCTGAAAACTATTTATTGTGCCATTACAGTTTGGTTGGCAAATGCCACTGTGGGAGTTTGGGGGTGACAGTTGAAAATTGCACTCGAGAGCAACTGTGGTGATTACGGGTTTGTATAAATCGCTATAAAGACGTAGTCGTTTTTGTTACGTATTGACGGCTCATAAAACGGGTCGGAAAGCAATTTGTTTTTATTGTCTCTGGAACGGTATAAATTTCAATCTATTTATGATGTACGTTGATGTTACTCACACTGATTAGGATTTTATGATCATTTGTAACAATACACTATTTTATTTTATTCTTCGAGCATTTACAAAAAAACTAAATAAAATTAACAAATTTCTTATAAGTCATAAATTATCTTCGCATTTAACGAAACAATTTACGAAGTAAAGTACCTACATCTAGACTCGACTGAATCAATAGAAAAATGACATACTAATAGATTATTTGCTTCAAGCGCAAAACAAGTTGAAAATGAATTTTCAATAAAGAATTTAAATTGTTATGAAAGAATGAGGACTAATCATTTGAATTCCACG